>LAPY01000938.1:20189-30243 GCA_000970635.1 Eragrostis tef | reverse complement strand
CGCTACACGCCGCGGCTCCCCGCCGCGTTCTGGCCGTCCCCTGCCCCCACGCGACGACGCGGCTCGCCCTATCGTCCTCCGCTAAATCTCTCGCCACCGTCCGAGCTCCCTGGGAGCGTCGCTGCCGGGACCTCTCGTCCGTCTGGTTTCTGCCGGGTTGCAGCGCAGCAGGTAGGTGACAACTGACAAGCCGGCCGGGCATGACAGTCACGGAGCTCGTCCAGGGCTCAACAGTGCCGAGGCGATGGCCCCTCCGTGCAAGCACACCATCTGTTCTGCTGACTGCAGCTTGCCGGAACGCCGCGTTCCCGTGGTCTTACCGTCGCTCCCTTGCCGGAAGTGTCAGCGTGGCATCGTCAAACCAACGCACACAGAAGCAGGGGAGTTGCACAGGCAGAGGACGCACGGCGAGAACAGTTATTAACGTCGGCAGCAGGAAAGAAGCCTCGGTCGCTGCGGGCCGTCGCTCGGCGTAGCGCCGCCGGCCGCCGCGCGGGCCATTCCCCGCGTGGCTCCAGCCAGTGTGACCGTCGGTCACCGTAAACTGCTCATCTTACTGACACCGAACTGTGTTTATTCAGTCAAGGGCAAAGTTGATGCGAGTCCGAATTCAGTGTACCTGGAGGCGGCACCGGAGCTAGGAGGTGTGACCAGATGAAGATTATTCAGCTGTCAGCTCAAAGCGATCTTCTCACCCCGCAGCCCTGATCGATCTGAAACGACCTCGCTGATTAACTAGTGCTTCTCTTGGTTGGTCAGTAAAAACTCTGCGGCTAGGTCAATTTCTGGGCCCGTCCAGACAAACAATTCTACTACAAATCGCCACTGTGAAACCAGCTTAAAAAAAAAACAGCTGAAAATCGACAAGAACGTCACGCTCATTTCTATTTTTGCTTTTGATTATTTCCTTTTGATCGTAGGATAAACGTCAGGGATACAAAGAAACTGACATGCCACGACTCTTGCGACACTGATGGAAACGGACACGGGAAAAACAAGTTACCGTTTGTTACAGTCTCACGACTGATAACCTAAACTTATGCTGATTCGTGGTTGCGGTCAGGATCATGTTCGTCGGATGATGTGCGAAAAAACTCCACAGCTAGAAAATGAGGTTCTAATGAACCCTGTAGCTGGCTAGCACCACTCCGATCCAGTACAGCCCCAAATTAAAAGGGCATTCAACATTGCTGACAGAAGCACCAAGAGCAGGTGCTTCTCTCAGGCGTGCTGCACTATTTGTGCTCACTCATCGGACACGAAACCAGCGATGTTTGATAATCATACGATGATTGCTTATCTTATCTGTACTGGAGATGCCGTTCTTCTTTGTTACTTTAAAATCCTCGATTTTGCTTATCTTATCTGATCTCAAGAACCTTTCGTGTACGACAAGGTCGGTACTCGGTACGAGCTTTACAAGCTGTGTTATTGGCACAGCTCTGATAAACCTGACTAGGATTGGATGCAAGGGATGGAGAAGAAGACACTTCGTTCCGTCCAGGTTCCATTTTTTTAGATGGAGATTCAGGTTTTGTGATCAGGCATGGCCGTGAGACTAATGTTAAGATGCCTGCCTGGCCAAATCCGCGAAGATATTTCTGCATTCTTTAAATCAAAGTGTTATCTGGAATCATGCAGTACATTTGTATTTTTTATCTTCTGCTCTCACATTGGAGTACGGTTTGTTGTCTGCGCGCATGTCCAATTACTGGACTGGTCAGGAGATATTTGTATCAGGCTGTCTGTTGCCAGAATTAATTTGAGAAATAAATTCTTCATTAAGCCTTTCACATGCAAATGCAGGGCTTCTGAAGTAGTATGACAGATACTATTTTCCCTCTGTGCCCACTCTCTAGTAGTAGTAGTAATGCACACTCACTTCTGCTCTTTGCTATTATCTGTCTCCTGTAGTGCACTCACTTCTGCTCTTTGCTATACTCGCTTAATGACTTGAAATTATTTTATTATAGATTTCCTTTCAAACAATGCATGGTTCTGTCTATTCTTACTGAAGTTGATTACAGATCTGCCTCTTCATAATTCAGATTTTTTTTTCTTTATGACTGATCTATTCTTGGCCACATCAAGAGCATGACATCTGCCAATATTCAATCTGGCTTCACCATTAGAATACTTAGTAGAACATCTTAGATCTTTCCTGGGCCTGTCATGATCGCATCATACTAAGAGAGAACAGCTGCACTGCACACCTCATTGACCCAGGAGAGTGAGGACAAATTACATGTTCAGTACTGTCAAAGTGACTAAGTAAGTTCACAGTATGAGCCTGAAAATTACGATCTAGTCTACATGTATCTAGATTCTAGTCTAGCCATAATATGTTCTCTCTTGCTTTTCAGTGGAGCAGCAACAAAGATCTGGCACATGGTAAATCGCCAAAAGGAAAATTGAAACTTGTGATGCATCGCTTTAGCAACAAAGACCGAGCACATAGGTTAGCTGAAGTGTCATGAATTTCTGAAAAAGATTCTGCGCTTGAAAGCAGAGTGAATTGGATTTCTGAATGTGTTAAACAGAGGCAGAGCTTTCACTTGGGTCGCATCCTCTCTTTAGCGTTGCCTACAATAGAAAGTCGGTAACTTTTTTCGATTGCATTTTCTGTCGCCCTAAACATTTTCTCCTTTCCTTTTGTAAAGCCAATCAATCAATGAAGATCATCCGCGCACGCGCATTCCGCACCTGGCGCAGCGTGCCCGGCGAGCCGTCGCTCTCGGCGATCGATGTCGCGACGCCTCGCCTCCCCTGCTGCATAAGCTCGCCATCTCCTTCACGGCCTGCTGTATCCGCCGCGGACCTTCCCTGAGCCGGCCGTGCCTACCCGTCCCTCCCTACGCGGCCTCGGACGCAGGCAGGCAGGTCGGCGNGGTGCCTCATCGGAATCCAGCTCCGTGCTCCCGCCACAGGCCGAGATGGGGAGTGGAATTTGCGCAAAACGAGTCGCGCTCGCGTCGCCGCCGCCGGCACCCTTCACCGGTCAAAGGGAGCTGCTTCCGTCTCGGGGGAGGATCGCCCCGCCATGCCAGGCGATGTTCTGAGCAGTGTGACGAGGAAAGACGACGCGCTTAACCTGGGCCGAAATAACGACCGCCCGGTCGTTATTTCGAATAGCGTCCCCCCTGGGTGCTGCGACCTCGCTGCACGCCACGGCTCGGCGCCGCGTTCCGGCCGTCCCCTGCCCGCACATCATGACGCGGCTCGCTGCCGGGACCTCTCGTCCGCCTCGTTCCGGCCCGGGGTGCAGCGCCGCTGGTGACAAGCCGGACCGGTGCTCGGCTGCCATGCGCATGGCAGTCACGGAGCTCGTCCAGGTCTCAACATTGCCGAGGCGAAGGTCCCTTCGCGCGTGCACACCATCTGTTCTCCTCATCGCCGCTTGCCGGAACGCCGCGTCCCCGTGGTCTTGCCACCGCTTCCCTGGTTTTCTTCCTCGTAGGCCTGTCAGCGTGGCATCGTCAAACCAATGTTCGCAGAGAATCAGACAGGCGACGCACGGCGACAACAATTGGTAACGTCGAAAGCACGAAACGAAGCCTCGATCAACCAGCGCGCCGTGGAGCGCCGCCGGCCGCCGTGCGTGCAGGCCATTCACGTTCACCGTAAGCTCACCTTACCGACACCAACCTGTTAACCTTACTGACACCAAACTAAGGGTACTGTTGATGTGAGGCCGAATTTGGGATGCGCTCTGAAGAATCTTTCGCGTATGACAAGGTGAGGTTGGAGCCTTACAAGCTGTGTTATTGGCACAGCTCTGATAAACCTGACTAGGATTGGAGGCCACGGATGGAGAAGAAGACACCTCGTTCCGTCCAGGTTCCATTTTTTAAGATGGAGATTCACTGATTCAGGTTTCGTGATCAGGCATGGCCGTGAGACTAATGTCTGGCCAAATCCGCGAAGATATTTCTGCAAATCAAAGTGTTATCTGGAATCATGCAGTACATGTCCGATCTGACCGATCACCTGCTCTAATAACAATTGGATTTGTGCGATGCTGTAACAGTTTGTTGTCTGCACAAGTCCAATTACTGAGCTGATCAGCAGAGATTTGTATCTGGCTGTCTGTTACCAGAACTAATTTGAGAAATAAATTCTGCATTAAGCCTTTCACATGCAGATGCCGGGCTTCTGAACTATGCTCGGATACTACTCTGTCCCCACTCTCTAGGATTGCACTCATTTTTGCTCTTTGCTACTCAATTAACGACTTGAAATGGTTCCTGTTATAGGTTTCCTCTCAAACAATGCATGGTTCCATTTATTCTTACTCAATTTGATAGACCTGGTTGTTCATAATTCAGATTCAGTTTTTTGGTCACAGCAAGAGCATGTCATCTGTCAATATCCAATCTGGTTTCACCATTAAAATACTTACCATCTTAGATCTTTCCTGGAACTGTCATGATCGCATCACAAGCGGGAACACTAGCTGCACTGCACACCTCATTAACCCAGGAGAGTGAGGACAAATGACATGTTCAGTCTAAGTACAGTTCAGAGTTGAGCCTGAAAATCACAAAGC
Source organism: Eragrostis tef (assembly GCA_000970635.1). Taxonomy (NCBI): domain Eukaryota; kingdom Viridiplantae; phylum Streptophyta; class Magnoliopsida; order Poales; family Poaceae; genus Eragrostis; species Eragrostis tef. The sequence goes on along the minus strand of LAPY01000938.1, from coordinate 25,697 downwards.
GATCTAGTCTATACATGTATCTTGCCATAATATGTTCCCGTTTCAATATATTCCCGTTTCTAAAAAAATAATATGTTCTCTCTTGCTTTTCAGTGGAGCAGCAACAAAAAACGCGCACATGATAAATTGCCAAAAAGAGAGTTAAAACTTCTTTTGTACTTTCGTTGTAACAACAAAGACCGGACACATAGGTTAGCTGAAGTGTCATGAATTTCTGAAAAAGATTCTGCGATTGAAAGCAGAGTGAATTGGATTTCTGAATGTGTTAAACAGAGGCAGAGCTTTCACTTGGGTAGCATATCCTCTTTAGCACTGACTACAATAGCAAGTCAGTAACCTTTTTCAATTGCATTTTCTGTCGCCCTAAAAATTATTTCCTTTCCTTTTGTAAAGCCAATCAATCAGCCCTATATTATCGCTCGTGCTTTTGCCCGTCCCATCCTTCAAGACTCGAGCGAAACTGACGAGACAAGCAGGCACAGAGCACAAGGCCGAAGCAAAGAAGCTGCCGCCATGGACACCGAGGGGAAGGTGGCGACCGAGGAGAAGATGCGGGGGTGGTGCGTCGCGCTCCCCAAGGTGGAGCTCCACGCCCACCTCAACGGGTCCGTCCGGAATTCCACCCTTCTGTCAGTACTCACTACTCGGCACCTCCCCGATCTTTCTCCCCTCCCTCTGTTGTCGTCGTCCTATCCGGCCTCCCAATCCTTGATTTTTAGCCTTCCTTAGCCAAAGGTTCTTGATTCGATGCCAGAGCGCCGCAATTCAAGTTTGGGACGATAGAGTGCATCCATCGGCTTCGGCAGCATCTGTTCTAAGATAATTGTGAATTGTGAGTCAAAGTTTGGGAGCGTGAACTGTTGGGGAATTGATGGTTAGAATCTATTTTTATTCGAGTGAAGTGCACAGAAATATGGAATTTATTAGATGGTAACTGTGAGATTGCAGAGAACTAGAATTTCAGGAAATATAGTGAGGTAGTAGAAAAAGGGCATGTGAAACAGTAGCGTGCAAACATGTGGCTTCATTGCATTATATTAGTGTGAGCGCTCATGTAGGAGAGAATCTTGGCCTATCTTGACATTTTTCCAATGGACCTATCCGTCTAGAACTCACAAATGACTTCGCCTTCGAGAAAACGACCTTATTGTTGCCTCGAGAAAACGACCTCATTAGGTGATGCTGGCAGATAGCTCTCATAGTTATCTGTTAATTTTAGAAATGCTGCATGAGCACCTTACTATATCACTATTATAAAAAATTTGACCTGTCTACTGGAAATTTTTAACAGAGAACTTGCTAAACAACTGGGTGACAAAGGGGTCATCGTCTTCGAAGATGTTAAGGATGTGATCATGAAAAGTAAGTGGGAGGTACCTTTAATCAGTTTTCCGATGCAGTCACCAACTATTAATCGATTATGAAGCAAATCTCAGATTTTCTGTGAGAATCACATCATTTTCTAATAAAGCGTCAGATGGACTGTTGATAGTTGTGCATAACTACTTGAAAACTTTGGTGGCCTTAGAATTATCTGGCTGCTTCTCAACTGTGTCCTTTGATTTATTGAACAGATAGTAGATCACTCCCGGAGTGCTTCAAGCTTTTTGATTTGTTTCATATACTTACAACAGACCATGATACAGTAACAAGGATTGCTAAGGAGGTATTCCTTAATTAGAAATATAACACTATTGTGTGCCGTCATACAGTTCATTTCTTCAGTTCATTGATCCAGAAAAATTAACAGGTTGTGGAAGATTTTGCTGCAGAGAATGTTGTATATTTGGAAATAAGAACGACGCCTAAGGTGATATTTGTTGAATATTGCTTTACGGTTTATGAGTTTGCAGTGATAATGTGACTGATAACCGTGTCGTTCTTTTGCTCACATGTCATTTAGAACAATGTAGCGAAAGGGATGACCAAGATGTCTTATATAAATGCTGTTATCAAAGGTCTGAAAGCAGTAGAAGCTGTTGATGTTGTTTTATTTGATTCTAACTTGAGAACAAATGAAACATTATCTTGTACACCTATGATTGAGTTGGATGACGACACAAAGAAAAAGAAGATATATGTTGGGCTCCTTCTTAGTATTGACCGTCGAGAGACAACTTCCGCTGCGCTTGAGACTGTATGTTAAAATATCCCAAACCAGCTAATATTCTGAAGAAACATAGGCACATATTTAGAAGCTGCACAAATATTTTCTCTCTGTTGGTCAGGTTAATTTAGCCATGGAAATGAAGGACCAAGGTGTCATTGGCATTGATCTTTCTGGCAATCCAGTTGTGGGGGAATGGTAAATAATTTTTATATTTGACTTAAACAAGGTGAATATTTATGTGCTAATGTTCCTTGGAATTGACAATCTATATGAAGGGAAACTTACTTGCCTGCCCTACAACATGCTAAAGAGCTAGGAATCCCCATCACAATTCACTGTGGAGAGGTCTCAAATATATGTCAATAAGTTCCGAGCATTCTTTCCTTTTTGATCATTATTTTCTTGTAGCAACATTTGCAAATCTTGCATTATATTGTTTGACCAACAAAGTAAGAACTTAATGACAATAGGTGCCGAACAGGAAGGAGATCCAAGCAGTGCTGGATTTCTGCCCTCAGAGGGTGGGTCATGTCTGCTGCCTGGATGATGAAGAGTGGAAGCAGCTCAAATCATTAACAATTCCAGTAAACTTCTTTCTACAAAATTCATGCCTGCAGCCAAATAGGTGTGACATGTAATTGTGTTTACCTCACGATAAAATCATGCAGGTAGAGATATGTTTAACTTCTAATGTTATGACTGGAGGCGCTCCTTCTCTAGAGCTGCATCACTTTGGTTAGCCCCTAAAAGTACAGAACATGAAATCAATGCTAGTCATTATCATCTCAGCACTTTGACATTTTGTTATACTGAATCTATGCAGCTGACCTCTATAATGCAAAACACCCATTGTCCCTGTGCACAGATGACTCTGGCCTGTTTTCAACAAGCCTCTCAAATGAGTATTACCTTGTTGCCGCCACTTTTGGTATCCTCCCCTGTTGTATACTGAAATACAAATGCATTCAAATACCCGACGTCCTTCTCATTAGATCCTGACCTGCATCCATTTGGTACTCCAGGTCTTAGCAAGTCTGAGCTATTTCAGCTAGCTCAAGATGCAGCGCAATTTGTTTTTGCTGATGACGAGGTGAAGAAGTCTCTGAGGAGGATATTCAAGGTTGCTGAAAAGAGACTGATGCTGCCGGCTGAATTTGCCGCACCGAACTAGTGCATGCGCTTGTTAGCATCAAATAATCTCAATTGTACTCAGTGGCGAAGCTAGAACCCAAAAGTTCATGGAGCACACTTCAACATTATGGCCTAGAGAACAAGGATTTAGCTCAGATGAGCCACTTTTTTAGCTCTCATGGTGCACAATTTCGCCCCAAAGTGGTGCACATGTGGTCAAAATTCATTGATTTGTGCTGAAAAATTATCCGGGCCCTGGTGCCTGTGCACCAGGCTAGCCTAACGTGGCTTCGCCACTGATTGTACTATATGTGATGGAAAAGAAATGTGCGTTGGTCGGTCTTAAAAAAAATGTACGTTGGTTGTAGTTTTATCGTTATCGCAAAAAAAGCGTAGTTTTATCTCGCCTCTTCTTTGAAATAGGTCTCAAAAGTTGTAGTTTTGTGAATCACAAACAGTTGTAATATTGTGTAATTCACTCATATTCAAAATATTAAACTACTTATTAGAAAAAAAAGAATATAAAAATCCGTAATATTTAAATATTATGTTTTAATACTGATTTTTTAGATAAATGTTTTAATACTGATTAAAAAACAAAACAAAGCCGGACTGCTTTGTTGTTGCGGGCTGCGAAAGAAACATGAAATGGAAGCCTAATGTGATGAAAAAAGGCCCAGCCTGTGAAGCGCGCTCAGGCCGAATACCGAAATAGCAGTCCTTGAGCCGCGCTACGCATAAGCTCGCGGTAGCGTGATCTATACATAGGAGGCCCATTCCCCTGGCCATGCTCTGTCGTCTCGTCTCGCCCGTTGCCTGGCCGCGCGGTGACCGCAGCCGGCGTGGCGACTGCGTCACGGCGACGCCGTCGTCGCTTGAGCGCTCCCCCACCTCACCTCGCCGCCGGTGAGCACCCCCGCCCATAAACTTCGCACCGAGTTCCCGTCCCTCCTACGCCGTCGCCAACTCCTAGGGCCTTTCGTCTCCACTCGAGCGCTCTCCATCCGCTTGTTGGATTGCCACACCGCTACCACGCCGGGCCGCCTCGTCGAACTTGAGGAACTCGGTGAGTCTCGTCATTCCGCCCAGCTTCCTCAAGTCTCTTGCTGAGAATCGCCGCGACTGACAACCTCTCTCTCACCCTCTGCCAGATAACGCGTGCAGTTTCTCACTCTGATGGGTTCGGTTGATCCGGGTCTTCCTCTGCTTGCTAAGAAGCAGCAGACTCCAGAGATCATGGCATCTCATCTGCGGATTGGAAAGGCTGTGGAAGTTGTTGAACCTGACAAACTTGCTATTGTGGAGGGTATAGTTCAGGATGTCAGGATAAATGAGGACATTATTGTGGTTCGGCCCATTTCTGATAAATTTGCTGGAATTAGCATGCAAGTTGAGAGGAAAAGGATGAGACCACCCCTCCGAGACAGTCCGATAGGTCCTGTTGGTAACAATAAGTTCAGGATGTATGACTCTGTTGAGGTGCTCAATGAAGGGAAGTGGTTGGTGGGTGTAATTGTTCACCTTGCTGTTGAGAACCAGGAGCAGGACAGCTACTGTGTGCGCACATTCAAAGAGGACAGGACTTTTTGTGTTGTGACTGATGACATAAGAAGGCATTTGGAGTGGGATCACATCACCACCTGGACTTTTGGAGTCTGTAAGCGCGAGCTAGATAGGCGACAGTCATCAAAACGTTCAGAAGTGGGTTTTGTTGGTAATTATAAAGCCAAGGTTGTTCAATATTTTAGTGATGACCATATGCTCATTGAATACATTGATCTGAGACGTGCTGATGGCACTCATGCCAAGGAGGTGATCAACAGAAAGAGATGGCATAAAAATGTATTCGGAAAGATGTGGGAGAAGCTGACGGCTTGGATGAGTGCAAATCATGAACCACCTGAAGAATTCGACTGCTACATGCCAGCATATGTGTGCCTAGGCATTCTCGGATTAGTCGCCCCTGTACTTTTGACAGACTCAGCACAAAGTTGGCCGGACAACATGGTGCCCGCATTCTATTCTCTTGGAGGCGCCTCGCTATTCTTATGCCTAACTGTTCTCATTGGTTTTGTTAGAGTCAGGATATAGGCGAATTGATTCCTCCAACCCTAGATGGGTGGGTATATATATCCAATACACATGGGCCTCTGTATGGGCCAAACACACTCCAACACCCCCCCGCAGTCTGATCTAACCGTCGCAGCGGAGTTCAAGACTGGACACAAGAAAGAAGAACTCACACCCCCCGCAGTCACAACTAGCCA
>LAPY01000938.1:3336-18633 GCA_000970635.1 Eragrostis tef | reverse complement strand
CATTATACGAAGTTATACGAGCCCGAGGTGGAACGCCGAGTGTCCGGACAGCCAGCCCAGTCGGCATCCGTGTAGACAACCAGCTCAGCAGAAGGAGACCGGTGAAGAGTCAGGCCATAGTCAACTGTGCCACGAACATAGCGGAGGAGGCGCTTCAGAGCAGCCAGGTGGGACTCGCGGGGGTCGTGCATGTGAAGACAGACCTGCTGGATGGCATAAGCGATGTCAGGCCTGGTGAAGGTGAGATACTGCAAGGCCCCAGCGAGGCTCCTGTAGGTAGTCGGGTCAGCAACCGGAGCACCCAAATCAGCAGACAGCTTGGCCTGAGTGTCAACAGGGGTGAAACTCGGCTTGCAGTCAGACATCCCTGCACGCTCCAGAATATCAAGAGCATACTGCCGCTGATGAAGGAACAGGCCAGAAGGACGGTGCTCAACAGTGACCCCCAGGAAGTGATGAAGGAGACCCAGATCCTTCATAGCAAACTCGCGCTGCAAGGCCTGAATGATCCGCTGAAGCAGGCTCCTCGGGCTTGGTACTCTCGGTTTGCCTCATTCCTGGTCTCTTTAGGGTTGGAGGAGGGAGGGAGAGAGAGAGAGGTGGCTCTGATACCATGTTAGAGTCAGGATACTAGGCGAATTGATTCCTCCAACCCTAGATGGGTGGGTATATATATCCAATAGACATGGGGCTCTGTATGGGCCAAACACACTCCAACAGGTTTGATGACTCTACAACCTAAGACCAGAGCAGAGCTGAACAAGTGGAGGTTGATGTGTCTCGTTGCTGTAGCAACCGGTGTGGCATTTATGGTGGTCCATGCCTTCTATGGGCGCAAGGATCTTGTTGCAAAAAGAACACCCAAAATCACAAGTTAGCAACCGAAGTGTCAATCCTGATGACAAGTTAGCAACCCAAGTACTCAGACCCTGCCTCAGCTAGCAACCGAAGTGTCAATCTCATGCTCTTTCAAAATGTCTTGTCAGGTCACCTTTTGTCACTGTTGCAAGAATGGCGATCATCTGTGCTGGCTTATGTTGCTCTTAGGGAGTCAACACGCACAACTAGACTTGTGGATTTCTCTCTCTGTTAATTGTGATCCCAAGCTACTACTAACAGATTGTTTGGTCTATATGACTCTTGCCTTTGTCCACTAAATATGGCAATCTCATTTTCATGATGTATGTATGTGATAGTAATAGCCTTTTTCATTCTTGACAATGACGTTGCATGAAATTTTGCCAGTCCTTTTATCCTTCTTTACTCATGTATTTAGTTTCACTTTTGTTTGTGCCCTAAAAAACAAGTAAATGGAGGGAGAAATGCTTCTTTTGTTTTGCACAAGTTGGATATCTGATCTGGCGGCATTTGGAGCCGAGTTCGAGGTGTGCTGTGCGCACTACTTCTGGTGATTTCAGTCAACCATAAAGCACGATTTTAGCCTGGTCAATTCTTGAAAGCATCCAACAATTCGCTCAATGATTACACTACCCTACTCTCCAGCGACGGATTGAGCAATGGTCGCGTAACCTTTTGACTACTCAGCCTGACATGACGAGTAGCCTGGTTTGACATGGCTCAGGCTGACATGACATTTCCGGTTAATCCATTTCTGTATCTGCTTCTCTCGCCGTATAACCTACGGACTCCATGTAAAATAGAGGTAGTTATAGGTGGCAAATCGGTTTATTTTTTGCACATCATGCTAAGATATGTAGCAAAAATAGAGGTAGTTATAGGTGCTTATATGAGGCCAATGTGCAAAGTTCGCATATCATGCTAAGATATGTAGCAAAACAGTTAGACCTATTTGAACACTCTTTGAGCACTTGTCCTACAACAACATGCGATTCAAGTTGGGGAGTAGTAAAGTAGTTAGACCTCTTTAAAAACTCTTCTTTAACGTTTAAGTACTCACATAACCGTACCGAACAATGAACACATCGTCTGATGGAAAATGTTCCTGTTCCGCGTGGGACGAACATGGACAAGCAAATGAGATATCTGGACTAGGGTTCAGAAAACTGCTACTATGGCGGTTTTCGATACTATCAAAAATTGTTCGATAAATCTAGTGTAAACCATATTTGCTCCAGTACCTAGGTTCGGTTTTGTCAAAAAAGAAAAACAAAAAAAAACACAAAACAAAACAAAACAAACAGTAATCCTAACTAAGCTGACTGGTTTTGTTGAAAACCAAGCGGTTATCACCTTTTTTGCAAAAAAAAAGTGCGTGTGGATGTGACGACCTGACAACATGATTATGGCCAGGGCACATAGCTGGATAGTAAAACTCACATGAACCACCATAAGTTTAAACCATAACTTATCAAAGCATACTATCTATACTTCAGAACACGTCCTAACCAACAGGGATTTAGCAACAAATTCACATGAAACAATCCAGTTCATGAAAATATCACGGAAAACTCTTGTGTTCCAAATAAGGCCTAAGTTGAAATGAGAAATATGGTTAGTCTTCCTCATCAGAATTCCAAAGTAGAAACAAACCACCTCCAACCACAATAATTATGCCCTCTATCACCACTAAGTAGAAGATCCATCGCCTTTCAGGTCCAATATTAATATACATCTTCGTCATACAATCAACTGCCCAGACTAAAGTTCCAACAACTGCCAGAGCACGCACCAAAAGAGAAACCTGCATATAAAAGTAACAAATACAATCATTAAATTCTAATAACATCATATGTACAAAATTTAACATGCCTTTAACGTGCTAGCAACAATTGCCAAAAAAAAGCCTAAAATTTGATCATTTTTTCTCTTTTCTTCTTATCATGCTGTTGCTTTAAGTAATAGTAAAATTAACAAGTGGGCTTCAATTCCCACTGCAAGGGTCAAGCGCCATGTTTGCGATCAGTGATGATATGAAAATGCGTTCTTTGATGCAGCGGAGTATAAATGGCTCTTGATCAGTGCACAAAGTCAAATATATATGAACATGAATTAACTTTACCTTGTTATGGTGGATACACTCAAACAAAATCAGGATGGTACAATATACTCTTAATAAACATAAATTACTTAGATCCCAAAAAGTTAGAATCCTATACATCATGAAAAAGGGTAACAAAGCATAACTATCCATGTGGTTAGTTGGGAACTTTTTGTTTAACAGGAAGCAGTACACAAATTTGTATTGCAAGCCAGACATCCAATAATTAAGCCTAGAGTTCACCAAAGAACAAGAATACATAGGACGACCAGATAAACCTATGAGAACTAAAACCCAAAACTGAACATACAGCAGAGCTAGTGAACCTCAGAGTTTGAATCTTGTTTCTCATGTTTTCTTCCATGAAACAGTCGCACTTTGTGTTCAATGATATACATGGATATAGGATTTTTGGTTACCATAAAAAAATTTGCTACCAGAAGGTAACGAGCACTCCCGTCAATTGTGGCGGGGCACTATCATCATCATTACATCTGTTTATCATTTTTATTAACATGACGGTTGTTGGGAGCGAATCGAAATTCTCCCTACATGGGGAAGTATTTCAATGGGAGCTCCCAGAGCAATTATCATGTTAATAAAAACTATAAACACAATATTACGATAGTACAACTCTAAATCAGTAATCTTAATCTCATCTCCAAGAGAAGAAACGAAATGATCAACACGAAGCTCCTGAATAGCCCAAGCGCCCACCCCTCCCATCCAGATTTCGTCATGTTCCCCCATATTGGCATATGTTCCCTCCCAAAATTGCAGTTGCGCCGTGGTAACTATATATCTCGACTCTCGATGGACTGCAGCTCGGCACGTAGCCGCTACAATGGGGGCAGAACTCTGAACAATCTCATTAAAAATGGCCCCAAGTATCTTACACAGTCTCCTTGCGTGGTGCCTCGCCGGCGTCTTGCCGGTAACATCTTCTTCCGCCTCAAGCCGTAACCGCAGTTTGGGCACCTCTCCATGGCGTGATCGTGCTGGAAAACGAAGCATCACCGATTCACCATCACTTTACACGACGCCCAACAGGGGAATAGTAAATACTGAGACGAAGACGACAAGGAAAGTTAAAAAGAGCATTACCGCATCCGTCTCCCTCCTCATCTCCTGCTCCGTCTCAGTCCGATCCTCGCATGCGAAACCTAGGGAAACTCTTTCGCCCTAACCTGTAACCGTAGAATCAGAATTGAATCGCCTCCAAACGGAAATGTCCCCGACCTGAGGAAGCACACGAGGTGCTAGTTTTTTTTTTAAGGGAAAGAGAGCAGGTGCTAGTGGGCTAGTGCGGCCCTTCTTGCTCTAGGTGGGCCGGCTCGTCGAAGTTCGCTTCTGCTAGCCCGTGACGTACATGGAGAACGAAACAGCGAACAAAGACATGTCCCGTGACCGAGATGGATTCCTTCGAAAAATCTGATTAATTAACCTGGTTGTCATTATCCCTAAAAAAAACCTGGTTGTCATTATATTTTCAGAAAATCTGTTCAATCGCGTCCTACTGACGAGATCCTCGGCGTCGTCGGCAATACGCGAACGGCAAAGCGGAAAAAGACCAGCGTCATCTTCTGGAGCAGCAGTACCCAAATAATAAACTCAGGTATTCTGCCCCACTGTACAAACAAGTTCATGCGGATCATGAAGGTGATATTAAAACTGGGTTAGGTTTCCTTTCCTCCGTCACACACAATCTGCTTGGTGATTGTACGATGGCGCGCGCATCGCGCAGTCGCTCCGGCAGGCCTAAACATTGCGTGCTTCAATACTCATCCGGCGATCTGTTCGTTACATGCATATAGTTCGCTCCTTTCAATTACTGCATGATCCGTGATTGCTAGACTAGAAACGTTAGTTTGCTTCAATCAATTATTGGCTTATTTTCCTTGCCACCTTATTCTTTTAGTAAATTTTGCAAAACCGGCCCTTGTCTCACAAAACAAAAAGTATTTTAACTTGTTTCACAAAACCCCATCCCTCTCAAAAGATAGTCATGAATATAACATGTGAACTATATCTTTATGCCTATATGGTGCCTGTTGTGTAGTCAATTTGATTAATGAAAACATACTGTTGGATGCACAGGTCTGAAAGAATGGACCATGGCAACACACATACAAACCGCCATGCTGATGAAAGAGCAACCACCCTTTCAGTAAATGAGAAAATAACAAGCAGCAAAGGTGATGATTGATGAACATTATGATCTTGTACTCTTTCCTGACTCACCGTGTAATCCATTTTTTATTTAGGAAAGATTCCTGTTACTCCTCTAAACTATTTTTTGGTTCATTTTACCCCCTAAACTGTCACTTAATTCAATTCACCCCTTAATACAATTTGTCTTTTTATTTATCCATGTACAAATTGAATTTTAATTTAGAATCTCGCATGGATGTAGTGAATATCACAATATATGTCAAAAAAATCATGAATTTTTTGTCGTCATTTTCAATATAATATTACATCCCAATGATTACTTAATTATTAAATACCTCAGCCCATCAAAATAATGATAAAAAGATATTTTATAATTTTATAACATGAGTTACGATGTCTATATCCTCTCGCAAAATTTGAACCTAATGCCACACTTATGAATGGAGAAATAGAAAAAGACAATTTGTACATATTAGGGGGTAAATTAAATGACATAATTTAGGGGGTGAAATGAACCAAAAAATAGTTTAGAGGGTTATGTAGACTTTGACTATGCTTGAGCGGAGTAATTTGAACTTTTTAATTTTATTTACAGATAATATATTTCCCCTTAGTACTACTGTACAAGTTAGCCTAAATACCAGCATATGCGTCAGGATTTCTGTCTAGTGTTGACATTAGAAATCTGCTTTGTTTATTTTGGTAACGAAACTCGTGTTCTAATTCAACATGAAAAAAATCATATTTGCTCATATACTAGGTCTTCTTCATTCATAAACTATACATAAGAGAAAAAGACATAGCTAGGGGAATTTATACTTGTTTGATTTGAAGTTATTTCTACAGTGTAAAGGAAAACACATGGAGAAAATATGAAAATTACCAAGGGAAAAAACAGTGACACTGCAATTAAGGTCCTACTACAAGCAGGCTATTTATCAATCACATTATGTTGCTTGTGTCCAGTAAAATCAAGTCACCCGCCACAAAATTAAATCCTATTACATCATATAGCACCAGATGACTGCTTATTTGGTCCTCTTGTGTAGATGAGTAGATGACATAATGGTTATTTCTAACTACTGTATTTATTTCTATGATCATACTAGTTTTGGAGCATTCATGTGAATATATGCAAAATGTGCCTTCGTTTGATTTCATTTGGACCATTGAAGGGTTCTCATTACTACCAAAGCTCGGACGCCATTTCTCAGAGACATTTGACGCAATGGATCTCAAATGGTATATTCTCTTATCTGCACATTAAAAAGATGTTCCATGACACATGCATGGTGCATATGTTGTAGGCTGACATATGCAGATAAGTATTTCCTTTTTTAAAAAAAATGAAAAGGTAGATTATGTTTTTGTCAACCAAACGACTGTGTCAACCTGTCATCTGATTGATTGGTGGCACTCATTGACGCCGTCATGTTTTACTACGTGTCAACCTTGGGCAGGGGTTTGCTTCTGGCGCCGTGGTACCGCAGGAGTCATAAAAGATACCTTAGCTTGACCCTATATTTAGAAGATGGGCCTCGTGATCTTGAAGAATCAGGTGATCTTAAAGTGTCGTACAGAATCACATTGTTCAACCAGGGCTGCGGCGACGACAAGAAATTTAGAGATACAGGTAATGCTTGTTTCTTTCGTGGCACAACAGCACATCCGATCAGAAGGCATGATATCTTTATCAAGCATCCGACTGCTATGCCATTGGATAGCTTAAATTAGTGCACAGTACGCATCAGTACGTACTAACCTTCAAGGTTGCTTGTGTTGGATCTCATTCAGTTACCGGCGTCGTTGCTCGTCGGCTCGCTTGCAAATGGGAGAGCATCGGACTCGTCAGTTTGGATGTATTTCTTGACCCTTCATACGGCTTTCTCGTTGATGACACGTGCTTATTTGGGGTTGAGATCCTGGATGTTACTCCAACGTGCCGCCGATCGTTGCCGGCAAGCGACACCGGGCGGTTTAGATGGACGATTCGGGGGTTCTCGGCAGAACAGAAAAGGAAAGCTTTCATTTGCAAAAGGTTCAGTGCTTGTGGCTACAACTGGTAAGTGATGCCACTGTTGGAATGTTCAGATTCATAGGCTTCTAACGCTGAGGGCATATATGTTGCGTTTTCAGCTTGTTAATGACCATAACCTTTACCGTTTGACACAGGGACGTCTTTGTTTTAACTGGCAGACACCATTCGTTGGGGTCAGAGAGCCTGCATATACACGTATGCCTATCCTCATCCCATACCTTTTGCCAGTTGTTTGGGAGGCTCAGGATCCGCCTCGTTAACCAGCTTACAGGGAATCATATTGACAAATCATGTAAGCATTTTTCTCGCCTGTCCTTGGTATCACGAAGCAGTGAACTATCACCCTCGAGGCCTCGAAAGAGGGGGAAAAAAAGCAATGAACTCTGAATGCATTTTTCGACGTTCTGACTAGTGACCTTTTTATGTCCGCTTTTACTTGCGCAGACTGCAGTATTTTCCATTTCGGTAAGTTCCATGGATGTGCCAGTGTGGTACCGCTGCGGACATTTTGCAACGAAGAAGAAGGCTTCCTTGTCAAAGATTGCTGCATTGTTGAAGTGGAAGTAGCTGTCCTTGCAGAAAGGCTGCCCCAACAAGGAATCAACTTCTACCGTGAGTGAGTCTCCTCACACTAGCTTCTTCGTTTCTGCTTATATGGTAAGTATTTGCACGAATCTGACATGGCTTCTTGGCATACTGCTTCTCTTGCACTTGGTTACGTACAGTGGAGAGGATATTTACCCTGCCGCGGACCAAGAAAACGCGTACCATAACCCATTCGCATGGGACATGTCGCCTTACTGGAGCATCTTCCGAAAGGAGCCCGGTCTTGACATCACAGACTTGCTTTTGAAGCATAAGTACATAACTCTAGATGGATGTCCACTGAGCTGACTGCTGGACATTTCTCTGCTGTGTATATGTGTGTGTGTGAGAGAGAAACAAACTTGATGACATGTACTGCATTCTTGGATCTGCTTTGAGATTTGTGCAAAGCAGGAGAGAAATTTTTTGTACTATTAGTATAATTGTTACTTATATTTTTTGCGGATAACGAAAGTTTACGTCCATTCTGTGGGTTGAATAGAGGTGCATCCTGTGAGAAGGGCCGGTCTTGAGATTTTGGGGGCCTGGGCGGATCAAAAAGTCGAGGCCCTCTCCATATAAAAAAAACAAACTATCTATATACGAAACTTGCCAATTTGCCACTAAAAAACTTATAGCTATAAAAACATCTTATGAAATGATTTATATATATAACCTTCATTTTAAAAAAATTATATGTGACGCCACTTATGAAAATAACAAAATTGATCTTATCCAATAATTTCTTCTCAAATGTAACATTGTTTAACCATTCTCTAGACATTGTGGACCCTAAATAATTCTTTAAAAATAAGTAAGATATGATAAGCAATAGAAATATTAGGATAAAAATTCATCATTTTGATGTACTAGAAATCTCATCGACATCAAGGTTCTGGCAGTGTTGGAGCGATTAGCAATTGTGAGGCCTTTGTCGGTGCGTATGTGATATGCCAAATTGCCAATTGCCCTTTGCTGTTGCTGATTGCCGTATTAACCCGGGGCGACACAGACAAAAGGCCAAACATAACGGGCGTAGTCGTTCTTTGACAGGTGTGAAGCGGGAATTTTTACTCTACGCTACACCTACATCCCGTTTGCTGGCCAAGACCATGGGCCTCCTGCTTATACTGCTCATTTGTCGGTGGTACAGATTGCTTGTAGCTCTATTTCCCCATGCTCGTTGTCACTTTGGGCTATTTGATTGCTGCTTGGTGGAGGCTGCCTAGGCCCGACACTGCAACACAGCACAGCTGCACAAGGCTCTCAATCGAGCATCCGGGATGACTGCCTGCCAGGGTCTGAAGCAAACACACCCTTTGTCATGATACTACATTTGCTGACGACAAAAAGTTCCGTTAGTTGAAGGATATCCTGGTGTAAATCTGAAACTATTCCTTGTCAAATTTTCCCACCAAAAAAGGAAAACTATTTCTTGTCAAATGACAGCGGCCACAGTCAGCAGTACTGTCTACTTGCCACAATTTCGGTTTGGATCACTCTCGCAACCAGGGTTTGCAAAATCGACGATTATCTGTCAATAATCATGATTATCGAGGTTATCGGTCCGGTCCGATAACTTCGGTACACCGGTTTTCGAATTTAAAATTTGAAATTTTTTGAAAATTTGAAATATAAAATATGTAAATAAACTAGACGTCATTTGCAGGTGATTGGTGAAAACCATACATGAAAACAAGTTCGTTTGATGGGTCAAAAAATTGCCGAAAGATTTCTGGACGAGATAGTTGAAAAAAAAAGAATTTGAAACAAAAAATATGTAAATAAACTAGACATCATTTGCAGTAGACTAGTGAAAACCATACACGAAAACGAGTTCGTTTGATGGGTCAAAAAAATCTCGAAAATTTTCTGGACGAGAAAGTTGAAAAAAAAAGAAAATTCACCTTATCCACTTACCCCGGCTTCATTATTGAAAAATTCAAAACAAAAAATATGTAAATAAACTATACATCATTTGCAGCACACGAAAACAAGTTCGTTTGATAGGTTAAAAAAATATGGAAGAGTTCGCAATTTTTCTTACTTTCTCGGTTATCAGTAAAATCAGTCGATAACCGAGCTGAATCGATCGATTATCGACGAAATCGATCGATTTTCGATATTTTGAATTCAAGGCTGGAGCAGCTGGCCAACCGAGCAAGTAGGATTCCAATGGGTATCCGTGGATATGCTTTAGGGCAGGGTTTGCAAAATCGTCGATAATCGATCGATTATCGCGAAAACCAGACTTATCGGTCCAGTCTGGTAA
Source organism: Eragrostis tef (assembly GCA_000970635.1). Lineage (NCBI taxonomy): Eukaryota > Viridiplantae > Streptophyta > Magnoliopsida > Poales > Poaceae > Eragrostis > Eragrostis tef. The sequence continues at coordinate 8,607 of LAPY01000938.1, read as the reverse complement.
GTTCGGTAAGCCGATTTTCAGATTTAAAATTCGAATTTTTGAAAAAAATTGAAAAAATTTGAAACAAAAAATATGTAAATATACTAGACGTCATTTGTAGCTAATTGGTGGAAATTATACACGAAAACAAGTTCGTTTGATGGGTCAAAAAATTGCCGGATTATTTCTAGGCAAGAAAGTTGAAAAAAAAAACTCAACTTATCCACTTACCCTGGCTCCATTATTGAAAAAAATTTGAAACAAAAAATATGTAAATAAACTAGACATCATTTGCAGCAAATTGGTGGAAACCATACACGAAAATGAGTTTGTTTGATAGGTTAAAAAAAATGCCGGAAGAGTTCATAATTTTTCTTACTTTCTCGGTTCTCAGTAAAATCGGTCGATAACCGAGCCGAATCGGTCGATTATCGACGAAATCGATCGATTTTTGATATTTTGAATTCAAATTTTCAAATTTGAACGTTTGTCCGATTTTCGAGCGGTTATCGCGGTTATCGGTAAAATAGGTGATATCGGTGGTGGCCGGTTTGCTCGATCTAAACGATAATGTAAACCTTGCTCGCAACTGCGCGGAAGAACAATTCTTTTATAACAAAGGGTTGGGTTGTATGAGAAGAGGGACCGTCTAATCGTAGGCCGCGCTACTGCGTATGCCGTCGGGGCTCACCACTGCCTCCTGCCCGCGCCGGATCTGCTTCGAGCTCGTCCCGACCACCACCGCCTCCTGCCCCCGCGCCTTTCTCACTTCGTCCCGCGCTGGAACAATTAGATCGATGCCCAGAACAATGCGAGCAACCACTAGAACAATGCGTGCGCAGGCGCGGCGGCGATGGCGGCGCGTGGTGCTGGACGCGGGAGAGCGGGCCGCCGGCGGCGCAGTGCGGATGGAAGAGAGGAAGAGGAAACCGCCACGACCGTTCGATCTTCATTCCATACGAATCTTAAAGCGCGCTACCCGTAAGATATGGGTAGCACGCGCTAATATAGGAATTCTGATGAGAAGACGAACATATGGTGAACCCATTCCCAGCCCATATGTTGGACCTGGGCTTGTTATGTTCAGGTCATCATATATTATGGTAGCCCAAATCCGGCCCAGATAGCTATAGCCCAGAATAGAAGTGTGATTCGGCTTCGGGACGCCGCGAAGTAGGAACGGAAACGGAGGACCCAGGAAGAAAAGCACTGGTCAACGAACTTGGAGCTGCAACGTCGCCGCCCTTGCGAAGCCTCGATTCATCGTAATAACGAAAAAATTAGGCAAGAGGAATCGAGGTGAGAAATCGATGGGCGCTGCCTCGAGCCATCATAGCCCGGCTGCGCAAGACAGGTATAGCTTCTCACTCCACCGTCTTCTCCGATCGAAAGATCGAGAAGTCTGTGACGATTCGTCAACCCTGCACTACAATGATGTTATTTTGCAACTTTTTTACATAATGTGTAGGGGGGCGGATATAGAAGCATGCTCTATATTATTAGCTCGTTATCGAGCGATCAGAGAGAGCGAGTGTAATGTGTCATGTGGAACCGCAGCTAATAGTTCTGGTGAAGTGGTTGGAATTCCAGTAGAAAATCGTGAAGCAGCAGGTCAGGATGACAGTGGTAAGTAAGCGCTTTGATTTTGCTTGTGGGAAAAAAATATGGAAAATGATCTAATTCCTGAATAGTAGGTGGTTATTCAGATTATTTTGTTTTGTTTTTGGGGGCATGTACGTTTGGATTTTGGCGGATTTTAATGTGTTGTTGATTTCAATGCTTTGCATGGAAGGTGACGGTTCCTTCGATTACATTTGGAGGGTTGAAGGCCTGTCTTCATGTTGGGACGATGAGAGCTTTCGCGCTCAGTTTAAGGCAAAGGGTCGGGAATGGTAAGGCTAGCTATTTTGCATTTTGCTTGAACTCAGTAAATTTCAAAAGTCCTCACTGTTTGCAGCTGTGTGAGTTCTTATTCTCGCTCGTACGTGCCGATTCATGGGTACTAACCTGCGTTGCAGGGAATTGTCGTTACTGCCAGAGTCTTCTTGTGATCAGAGAAGCGTCAGCGTGAGACTACATCTAAGAGACGTTCCATGTGGCCATACAGATGTGAAAGTAAGGTTGACATATATCATCTGCCTATTCAATCGAACAAGCGGCGGTCAGGACTGGCCACGATCTGGTTAGTGCTTAACTAATTAATTACTCCTGAATTTCTGCCAACCACTTCACTGCAAAATCTCTGTAAAGTGTTTCTTACTAGCCTGTTAATTCTCGGGTGCAAGAAATCAACGCTTTCCCTGGCCGTGACGGCAATTGGGGCTTCAAGGATTTCATTGCTACCGACACCTTCGTGGATCCTTCCAATGGTTTCGTGGTCGATGGCAGCTGCGAACTAGGGATCAAGCTGCTGAGGGTTTCTCTCTTCCGAGTCAAGAGAGAGTCTCTCATGGTGCAGCACAGGCATGTGAACCATGACCATACATGGGTGGTCAGGAGCTTTTCTACCATAGAGCATCAAGGTTTTCGTCGGGAAGAGTTTGATGCAGCTGGATGCCACTGGTACGCCTTGGCCCACTCTTTCACTGCACATGAACTTTCAAATAATCCTCAGTGAGCAGTCTGTGTGTATCTAAATATGGATGACTGAACATCATAAAGTTCCTTCATATTCTAAGGGTGCGTTCGGTGCAGCCATTTAGACCCCTCTAAATTTTAGCATTAAAGATAATCTTATTACATGAACTTTCATGCGGTTGTTGCTGCCAGTCGTTAGTATTAATTACCTGTCTGAATATCAGAATTTACTGTCATGATGATGGTCTTCTCTCTCTTTTTTTTTTGGTGGGGTGGGGGTAATTCACGTCTTGAAACGGGTTGCCCCTTCATGCAGGTCGATATACTTGCACAGAATTAGCTTCGAGCGTTATATTAGCGACGAAGTGATGCTCTTTCTGAGCCTTGACTCGACGAGTCAGAAGAAATCGGTGACCGTGAGTTACCAATTCCATGTCAAAGGATTGGTCGGCGGTTTCGAGTTTTGCGATGCACGTAAGGCATTTTTTTGCCTGCTGTCTTTCTTGCTGCTGCTAATAATAATTGGCCACCTCTTGTTCTAAAGTTCTGAACTGAATTTCCCTCTCTTTTTTGTGGTGCAGATACCAATGTGTTCGTGCCAGGGCAAGGCCACGGCCACTGCTTGAAGATACCCTCGAACATCTACCAGACATCGGGCTGGTCCTTCGAGGAGGACACGTGCATCGTGAGAGTGCGTATGTCTCTGCTCGGATACGCAGAAGACAAGAGCAGCTACGCTATGGATTTAATTACTAGATAACCCTTTTCTTTCCCCCTGAATCAAAGCATTAGCGATTCCTACAGTTTATTGTTTGAAACTCATTTTTGCCTTTTCTTTTTCTTTTTTGTGATGATGAGGAAACCACAGTAGGCCTACGCCCTACATGGACCTTATCTCCATAGCATCAATAACAGTGAGAATACCTTTTTATTTTAGCGTTTTATTTGCAATAACTATTCTTATTTGAATTAGCATGTGCTCTAATGGCAGTCAATATATTAGTTGAGTTCTGAATTTGACATATGAATCTTGTGTACTTCCGGTTGTCTTTTCCTCTAGTAGTAGAAATTAATTGAGCCCCTGCTCTGATTTGTCTATCAAAGACTCAGAGTAGTATATATGATTGTGCCTACACCGACTCCTCCAAAATCGAAACGAAAGAAAACAGGAATTAACTGCAGTGGAAATTTAAATGATCGATGCCTCAATTCTCAAAATTCTGAACTGGTGGTGGTAGACTTCATCTACCAGACTGCGTATTGGTGTAGTCCTTGAATACTGGCAAATGGAGCTTACAGAGCGAAAATGAATAAAATAATCTGCACTGGTCATCGAAGTATTCGAAGGAAAGCCAAACCAATTCGTTTTCTTTGCCAAATCAAATAATCTGCACTGGTCATGTAAGTGTTTGTTATCGTCCTTGCTATTTTTTTTTGTTGTTGTCACTGTTATTTTAAGGTCAGGAACTACCGCTGTAGAGGGTTCCACGTCAGCATAAGAGCAACCACAACGTAGTGGAAAAGTGGTCAACAGAAAATAAAATAATCATTATTGATTGTATGAAACATTGTGCAACTAGTTTATAAAGAGTCAATAGCAAAAGCCATCTATATGCTTATGAATTGTCTATAGTGGAAAAAAAATATTTATATCACTGATAATCACTCTCATCCATCTCTTGCACTATCATGCATTGGTCGATGCAGAGACTGGAATATTGAATATATTCTCTTTTCTAAAAAATCTCTTATACTATGGACTAGTTTTTAACTCAGACATTGTGAACCAGTCTATAACTATAGACCAGCTGCTATGGGACCTATTTTTTAAGGAATTCTCATAGATGTTGTGTTGTGTATCTGCCAATGCTTCTAGATGTTCATTCTATCTTTTGTTCAAATATGAATAGTTATTTGCCATGACATAAGTTTTTTTTCCTGGTTGTTTTCTACTGTCAAGGCACAAGAGAAAGAGGTACAATTCCTCATATTTTCATGACACTGTTGACCTCAGAGCTACAGGTTAGGTATCTGAATAAATGGTGCCAAAAATTTATTTTAATTACTCTCTATTCTCCAAATGCTTGGGAAAGTGGTAGTTGTTGCTAAGTTATTATCAACAGGAGATGTTCAAGATATCATATTACTTGAATTTGATTTTTTTTCAATAAGATCCTACTTCCAAGTTGGAACAGAGCGGCATGATGGCTTCGAAAAAAATACAATTTACGTCTGTTGCAACGCACAGACAGATTACTAGTAACACAAAAGTCATGGTTTGCATATTATTGTTATATGAATCATTTCTCTCTTCATTATCATCTTTTGTCTGATATTACAATCGAAATGACAAGGCTCCAGTTTTGAAATGTTTCATGAGCAACATATTAGAAGCACAATATAAATAGTTTCACGGAAGATAATGGTTTGGAGAAAAAAAATGATGATGTGTCACATATGAGAGTGCACAACATTGTAGTGTGTTGCAGATAAATTAGACTTTGTTGGTGTGTTATAAAATGATTCTTAGTGTATCACAAACAATTTTGTCTTCAAAAACTATTTAATCGTGTACTAAGTGGACGAAGCCACGATTTTTTAGTGTGTCTCAAACAATTTTGCCGTAATATGTAGAATTTTTAACTATGGATGAATCCACTTCTTGAGAACGAGCTTTGTTCAGATTAAAGTGGGCCATGCACCCCTCCCCCCCCC
>LAPY01000937.1:136100-148615 GCA_000970635.1 Eragrostis tef | reverse complement strand
TCGTGCTCCTCCTTCGTCAGCTCATCAGTCCAACTCCCCGTCTCGTTCACAAGCGACACGACGAGGAATTCTTCCTCTTCCTTCGTCGTCTTCTCTCCTTTTCACTTGCATTCGGAGACCTGGTGAAGGAAATTTAGAGCACAGATCGATAGAGATGTATAAATAAAAGAAGAAGCTTCTTGGTTGGTGAGAGGAAAATATCAGGCAAGCTCCTACCTTTGACTGCTGCTTAGCCCCCGCTCCAAAATCTCTCTCCCTCTCCATCTTTCTGCCTCCCCTTTTCCAAGCGCTTCCCGGATCGGATCTCCCCTCCCAGCGGCACTGCTGGGCTCTTCCCCTAGGAGCATCTCGGCCGTCGCAAGATAGGCAAGGTTTGTTACTGTAAGCCTGTTTCTTGATGTATTTGTGCAGTTTTCTTGCATATTAGGTATGATTCATCCTGTTGTTGCTTTTCTCGTCATCGTTTTCCATAAAGATTAAGCAGAGATTTTGCAGAGTTGAGTCAGATATTTGGCTAAGATTTGATAGGTTTGGGGTTGGTATCAAGCAGTTATTAGATTATTAAGGTTGTTGGTGGTTTATGTAGCTTCAGGAATGATGCTAGTATTTCGCTTCTCATATGCTTTCTGTGCTGCTTCGACCTCACCGTCTGTACATCTGGATTTGGACGTGTTACAGTGGCAGAATTCTTACACTGAAATTTGTGACTTGGGTTCAAAGGCACGAATTTTTAGCGCAACCTTGTCTGAACTTCAGGCTTATGTGAGTTTGTTGCAGTTACAGACATAATTAAAGGGGTTTTCTCATGATTTGTCACAACTGCCATCTTTTTTCGCGTTCCTTCGACATGAGAATGTTATTGGCATAGCACGGATCGAGTTTGCAATCTACAAAGTTCTCAACTTCAGCTTCCATTCGATTATGAAGTACTAGTCATGTGAATCTGTCGCCCCTTGCTACACCTGAAACATTGTGTCACGGAAGAGGCCTTAACTGAACTTGGTAGCTGCTGTTATCCTACGGCAGTTGCTTTGGTTGCCAAAACATTTAGGGAAACTTGAATTCAGAACTTACTGGTTTCTCTTAACTCCGTTGTTTACTTATATTTTGAGAAGTCAAGTATAATATATTCCTAACTTACTGTTCCTCTGATTAATTTCCATTGCATTGCAGCAATGAGGTGCCTGCCTTTTTTGCATGGAGAGATCAAAGGGGAGGATCCCGTTACCAAGTCAGCATCTATACGGTCCTTCAGCACAACATCGACAGAACGTGATGCTCGCTCTGGTTCAGACTTCAACTCCATGAATGTCTCCGACATGAGCGCTGAGTCGATAAGGAGAACACAGTATCCCAGCTTCACTGACCGGCCTTCTAACCTCAGGGTGTTCTCCTTCTCTGAATTGAAAAATGCCACCCGCAACTTTAGTCGGTCGCTCATGGTCGGGGAGGGTGGGTTTGGTTGTGTGTATAGGGGCATCATCAAGACATCTGAAGAACCAACTGAACGAATCGAGATCGCTGTTAAGCAGTTGAATCGTAAAGGACTACAGGCAAGTTTCTTTCACCATCTTCTCACTCCCTAGCAGTCAACTGTAGCAGGCTAATCTGGTAACTAGGGGATGCTCTTAAGGTTACCAAATGATAGCGGAACATAAGTATCACCACCTAAATTTTGAATTATGCATAGTGAAAACAAACCAAGTTCCCGAGTTTATCTTTTCTTCAGAAAAGTTCATAAAAGAAACCGTTCATTAGGTTCTCTTTTCTTTCCTTTTTTTTTTACCAGAATCAGTTTACGTGAGTTTCACTACCAAGGCAACATGATTACAGATTTTTGTGCTTCAGTTATGCTGCTACTTGGTCCAGCTTTAGGGAGTGCACAATAATTAATTCTACATATTATCTCGGTAGGCTGAGTCAACTAGTGCCAGCATATATAAAACAGTAGTAAACTAACGTTGTAAGTCAACCGTACCTTTAAATTTTTTCGGCCCCACTCGCCTGACTGGTCCTTCTGAAGTCACATACACTAAATTTTTTTAGCTTCTTGTATTGATTCCTAATACAGTATGATATTTCTCCAGGGGCAGAAGGAGTGGCTAACGGAGATGAATGTTCTTGGAATTGTTGAGCACCCAAACCTTGTTAAACTAATAGGCTATTGCGCTGAAGATGATGAACGAGGGGTACAGCGGCTTCTAGTATATGAATATATGCCTAATGGAAGTGTTGATGATCACTTGTCGAGTCGATCAAATTCAACTTTATCATGGCCAATGAGACTAAAAGTAGCTCTTGATTCTGCCCGGGGACTGAAGTATCTGCATGAAGAAATGGATTTTCAGGTAACCCATTTACTTTCTGATGATCAAGACTAGACCGCTTGTTATGTTCTGAAACATCCGTCTGTCATTAGCAACTCTCCAATCTCCACATCTGCATCTCGCAGAAATAACACTTGAAATATCAAAAACTGCAATATGTGTCTGATGTTTCAAGAAGCTTCATCAATCCTGCTAAATTTAAGATATATATGCAGGTTATTTTCCGAGATCTGAAGACATCTAACATTTTGTTGGATGAGAACTGGAATGCAAAATTATCAGACTTTGGTTTGGCTAGGCATGGACCATCAGAAGGTCTGACACATGTCTCCACAGCGGTATGTAAATCTTTTGACAAAAACAATTATGTGACAGTAAACTATTGTGACAGAATAATGTTCTCTTTTGGTAACTAAGTACTTGTGTACCTAGTATTCCGATGGTATTCAACCAACAAGATATGTTATGATACTAATGAGTTGTGACTGCTTTATGTTCCATGTTCTTTTGGTAACTATGTACTAGTGTTCTGGAGGTATTCAATTAACAGAATGTGCTATGCCTTGATAAAAGAGAACCTTGTTGCCAAATAGGCAACTAGGAAGCTCTTACGCTGTACTTTTACAACTTGATTTTTTTATGCTAACAAGGATGAATACAGAGTTGTTCAACATCGAGTAATGGAAATATTGTTGGGTACTACTTTCATGGTGACCTCTTATTTCTGAAGTAGACGACAACAGAATCAAAACTTTTTGACTTGAGAATGGCAATTGAAGTAATAGAAAATTTTGACAAACATTAAGTGCTACATCCATTTCTCGACAATATATATAGGCAGTTCGATGTATCCAAGTTACAAGAAAAGAAACTAGCCTCCTTTTGCCAATTGCAAGTAACAAGAATTCAGTTTTAAACTGTTCGTACCAAGTTGCAGTTACCGTAATAATACCATGTAACATATTTCTGTTTTTGTTTTCCTTTTTTATTCCAATTTCATATGCGGCTATAACATTCTGAACATCCATCTTAACTGTCATCTTTCGTTCTTTTTTTTCAATTTTAATAGGTAGTTGGCACTCTAGGCTATGCAGCACCTGAGTACATGCAGACTGGACGCCTCACTGCAAAAAGCGACATCTGGAGCTATGGCGTGCTTCTCTACGAGCTCATCACTGGTCGCAGGCCCATTGATAAGAACCGCCCAAAGAGCGAGCAAAAGCTCCTTGAGTGGGTGAAACCATACATCTCCGACGTCAAGAGGTTCCCCATCATCATAGACCCGCGACTTGAAGGCCACTACAACCTCAAGTCCATGACAAAGCTGGCCAGCGTCGCAAACCGCTGCCTTGTTCGGATGCCAAAGTCTCGCCCAAAAATGAGTGATGTGTATGAGATGGTTCAGAAGATTGTCGACAGCATTGAGACTGGCACACCACAGCCTCCCCTGCACTACCATGGCGCTGTTTCTGAACAAGGAGCAAAGCGGACAAAGAAAGGATCACTTAAGAAAAGGTTCCAAGAATTCAAATTTGGCTGCCGGCATATAGTATGGAGGGGCTGGAAGCCTGAGATCATTAAGACCTTCTGAAACGATGGTAGCTCATTGCTGTAAGTATAATTGTTCATAGGGATAAGGTTGTTCCTCTGTATGCTTGTCAATAGGGTGAGTTAATGCCAGGGGCAAAATTGAGTGGCCGTGTGCAACCTCTATCTTTTAGTGTTCTCTGTAATTCACCTGGTTCCTTAAGCTGAGCTGCAACTTACAAGAGAGTGATGATGGCCCCTTTGCCCCCGAGTTTCCAGTGCATATTCCTGGCCTTTCCTCTTATGACCTCGGTTCTGGTGGAACGCATTGTTTCCGCAAAACTTGAAAATAGTCCCTTTTGTTTAAGCCATCCGCAAAACATGATTTTGGCTGTCTGTGATATCCCATCATTTGTTTTTGGGAAAATACCTCGTATGTCACTGCGATAAACTAAAACCTTCTGTATCCCATCATCATGTATACTTTCTTCAGTAGCGGTAGCTCGTTATTAATATATTTACTTGCACAAACTAGTTAGTTTTACAACTCATAATGGCATGATTACCTTACATTGGGTCAGCAGAGAACAGTAGGCAACTGACCTTTTGATTTCGAATTAATGTTATTTTTTATCTTCAACATCGGATTAAGCTTAATATAAATCCAACATTCTTTCAACCACATTATGTCTCAATTCCATTCTTCTTGTCGTTCGTATAAAAGATGAACCATAATGCACATCAGGGAAACCCATAAACTAAACGGACACAGCAATAACAATTCTTTTCTGCAATATAGCGAAGTTAAAGCACTGCTATTCCGGTGCAAGTAACAGGCAACACAACATTTACAGTTTACACCCTGAATCATCCTCTCAAAAACTATCTAGGCCGAATCCAGCTCGCTCAGACATTTCTTTAACGGAGCTCATAGCCAGCAGTAGCAAATGGAATTCAAAACAATACATTCCAAAGGTAACAGCAACTTGGACCTTCTCACACCAATTACCTCACACCAACCGACGCCATGAGATCCTCATACTCAGGGTCCGCGTCCGTCTTCTTTGCTCCAGAGGCTGCCGTTGGTGCAAAAGGATCATAGATGGGATTGTTACCTTGCCCGTTTGTATTCGCAAACGGATTCTGTTGTGACTGCGGCACCAAGTGAAATGGTCGGGAAGGTGAGAAATTGGACACATTTTGTGGTGCTGGCATTGGGGGAGAAATTATCCTTCCACCTGACTGAACCGCTGGATGGAATCCTGCAGGTAACTGACTCCTGGGGAAGGCTCCAGACAGATGTGGATGTGGGGCATGCATCCAAGGTTGACCCATGGGCCTGCCATCGAGAGGCCTTTGGAAACCTTGATTGCCATGAGGGAAGAAGGGAGCATGAGGTAAACCAGGGTTTATGCTGCCACGCATTCCCATTTGGCTGCCTGATGCTGCATATTCTGGAGTAGGCGCAGGTGATACAGCAGGACGAAATGTAAAATCACCAACAGCTGGACGTGGAGGTCTCAAAGCGGCTCTTGATGCCTGACTACAGCTTGCGCTGGCAGGAGCTGAGGCAGGCGGGCCGGAAGATCCAATCAATGAAGGTACCATGCCAGGTGTTGGTCCAGCTTGAGGGAAAGCTGGGGATGGGCCCCTTACGGTATCAGGTGTCGACATTGTAGGATGCCCTTGCATGGGAGGTGGGTAAGGTGACTGCGATGATGCCCCAGCAGGAAATGGAAGTACCGGCATCGAGGAAGGACCTTGAGGCGGAACTGAAGTAAAGGACTGTGTTCCACCATGAGGCCTGGAAAGCAAGGTTGCTGAAGGATTGAAATTTGCTACTTGGGGATGCTGACTGTGATAGTTAGTGGGAGTAATTGACGGAGGCGCCATTGCCATGGGACCTCGCGGTAATGTTGCACCAAGAGGAGACACAGAATTAGGAGATCTCACTGGCATAAAAGATGGTGAAGCTTGTGGAGGTCTCTGAGATTGAGATGTAACAGGAGAAAAAGATGGCCATCCACCAGATGCATGGGGTGCTTGAAGGGGCCTAACTGGCGGTCGCACCGTGGAAGGTGGTGTCGGTTGTGGGCATACAGTTCCTGGTGGTTGACCAAAAACAGGCCCAACTGAGGGATTGGCTCGAAATTGAGGTGGAGGCTGTTGAATGTTTGGTATTGATGGCAGAGGTCCAGGATTAGGAAGTGGATTTCTTGGTATGGTATTCATGTGATGATGTTGACCTATATATGGAATACTGAAAGAGCTAAGAGGCGACTGTAGTTGGAACGTATTGTTAGGCAATGGACTTGAAACGGGCCCGGAGGAAGGAACCGATGGAGCATTGGTTGGTGGAGCGGAGAGCCAAGGGGCATTATGTGATTGGTAGTGAAGTAAACCTGGCTGTGAAGTGGTGCTCTGCACCAGCTGCACATCAGCAGGATTTACAGCATCAGAAGTAACTGCAGAAGAGACAGTAGGGGTTGTTGAAGTAGCTGCTGAGTTTACCTGAATAAGATCAGCATGATTTCAGGGTTAGTTGGTAGCACGATACAGAGAGGAGAAGTGATTGTCTATTGCTTTTGTTCATGCTTCTATTTTTTAAACTTTTCTTGCTAGTTCTTGTGCTACCCCTACTTGCTTTGGACAAAAAGGCTCTATTATTGTTGTTGTAAAGAAAGTTGACGAAATGCTGAACTTACGGAGACAGGAGCTAGAAGCAGGTCAATCAATGCAACTGCAGCATCTATTTTATCATACGAGTCAGCTGAGACATTAATGTGTAGGTCTTCATAAGCAGCTTGAGCCTCATCTATGTCTTGATGACAAATCTCCCTCTGGGCAAGAAAAAAATTGATTAAGTATCTCAATTGGCTAGCATGCTGAATTTCTATCGAAATTATTTACTGCAAGGAGAAAGCACAAGAAAATGTGTTGTATATATGAAAAGCTTGAGCGTCAAGACCACTAATGAAACATTGGGTCTGCTTAGATGCCATGGTTTCCATCGACCACAGTACTTGAAAACTGCAGTACTCACCACAGCAGGGGGTTTCCCTTGCTGTATTTCCCTTTTTTAAAAAAAACAAAAATTGTGTTTTGGAAAGCACCGTTTCTGGTACAGTATTTTCTTAAGAAAAAATAGTTGCACTGTTATGTAGGTGTATGATATGTTGGAGGTGCTGACTTCATGAATCAAGATTATAATTATTTAGTCCTTCAAGTAGGCCAGGATAATGGCATACTCAGATTTGGTACAGTCCATAGGAAGTGATATCTTGTCAGTCCTGAGGATTATAGCTTTTGAATGCAATTTTAGCTTTTTCACCAGAGCAATTTATCTTGGCTTTCCTTTATTTAGTGCAGAAAGTGGTGTACCTAACACATCACACAGTCAGAATAGCACAAGAAATGGGTATACAGGTCACAGAAGCTGTGCTTCTCGGTTTTTTAAGGAAGAGGTTGCAGGTGGTTTCTTAGACTCCAAAACTACCATGGTATTAGGAAAAATATAGTTTGTAAAACCAAACTATTTGCTGTAACCAAACACCTCATAATTTTCAATAATATGGTATTTCTAAAAAAGAATGGTATTTTCCAAAAACTCTACCACACTACGTATCCAAAAAGACTTAATGTCAAAAGAAGTGCAAAATGGAACAGAACATTTGAATACACTGCTAGTATGTTCATAATTAATCTCGGAGAATCAATAGGACAAATTTACCTTCTCTCTGTTGATTTTTTTAGTCCCATATACTCTTATTATAGCTCCAGTTTCCTGCCATAAATACATGAGGTCAGCAGAATCATACTTCCTATAATAAGAACTACAACAGATGTATTTTCGCTGAAGTTTCAGCAAAATAAAGTAAAAGATATCCACGATTAGCTCATACTTCCTGTAGTCGCTTCTGGGTATTGCTCTCCGGTCCTATAAGAACTCCAATAACACTATGCCCTGGATGTGCTTTACCCTGAAATTGCCAACAGCAGAACGTAAATGCTCCAAATCTGCACAGAGATTCGCCAAACTTTTGAAAAAGGTACAGCCAACAGCATATTGTAGATAGAAAAGTATAAAAGAATCTCAGCATAGGAACAGAAATATGACGAACTTCTTGCATACCAAGCGATAAGCTAATGATGAAACTTGAAACAATAAACATCAAGCATTATTGCATTTACGTACCTGAAGAGGGATCTTTGTCTCTTTAAGTACTGGTTTGTAGTCATCAGGAGCCTTATAACCCGGATTCAAATGGAGTACCTCACCTACAGATAGTATGCACTCAAGTTAATATCCAGACTGCAGACTTTCATCGAGACTAAGTACAGATGTTTTGCAGGACCAATATACTAGCATCCTGTCCAGAACATAACAGATATAGACCAACTAGGGAACTAATGCGCTATTATGCAAGATGCCACTCGATAGAGCAGTCTCCCATGATCCCATCAGCACCAAGATGGAACGATATAAGCATATAGTAAATTTCGATCCAGTAAATAAATAGAGTGCACGGATATAAAGAAAAAGTCTCTTACCAATAATTTCTCGGCTTTCAAGTTCCAAGTGCTGAACCTTTCCCTGCTGCCCAAAAAAAACGTAAAAATATGCTTACCAAATGAGAGCCTATTTCTTACAACACAACCAGATTAGGGAGCCTTCAAAAGCACAATTTGACCCGCTATGGGCCAAGATCCAAAAGTTTTACTGGACCATAGACCCAATCTAGATAGTAGGGGTTTCAAAAATAGGCATGGCATTCAGATTAGAAATACCTCATTCTCTTTCAAATTGTCAACGCCGTCAGAATTCGACCCCAGTGCAGCAGATAATGAACATTCAAGTTCCATCTCCATAGCTCCAGATTTGAGATGCTTGGTGATTTGCTCCAATCGAATCTGCTCATGACTCATATGAATTAATGTTATGTGGCAGCTCAAGCAGCCAGCATGACAAAATCACATGGGAAATGGCTATTCTGCCCGAGCACAAACCCAGGGAGGGGCAAAAGGCTGCTAATAGTTAATGGGTTATCCCTCAACTGTTAAATGTCTTGGCCTTGAGGCTAGCTTGCACAGTACTGTGGAACTACATGCAACTCAATTTCCTGCTTTACAACACATTTCCTTTCTATTCAAGAAACCGGCATCCGAGGCATTTTGTAGAATTTCTATGGCAAATAAAAAATATGTATGCATCCTTGCTTGGCTTGACATTGCAGGCTACAAAGAAAAAATGGGCATTTAAGAAAAATATGATCTAGATGTCACTGTGATTGAACTTGGCATGGGATTATCGACAACTGACTAGCGGAAGGCTGTTTCTCAGGAATAATTGACCACAAAAATGGTGACATATTGTAACTCCTAGTAACTAGTTGAAGAAAATGCCTTGTATCAAAAATGCAAAAACCAGAGTCAAGTATAACATAATGGCTGACAGATAAAAAAAAAGTCACGTTGAGCTCATAGAGGAGACCAGGAATGGATTCTACCATACCTGATAGGCCGAAGCTCTGCGTTTGCACACGGCAGGCTCCACGGAGAGGTCTGGGGCCCACTTTGTCTTCCTGTGAACATGTTTGCTATGTTCTTCCTTGGATGCAGTTGGTGTCTCATTCTTGGTGCTTGTTCCCCGGATAACAAGTGAACCGGCTAGCTTATTTTTGGGTATAACGAATCCAGCTTTTGTCCCAAAAATTGAGAGCCTGGGTGCCAAGGATGGTTTTGCCTGCCGTGACTCGGCGGCGGAAGACTGATCAAGTTTTGCAGCCATATATCTACAATACAAGAAATGGAGGCATTGAGCGGGGTACACGATTCATTCTTCAGCCGAACGAAATAAACCCTGTAAGCTGCGTACAGATATTTTTCACAAAGGCGATCGAGTCTCGATTTTTTTCCCCTTTTCTTTTTCTTTGTTGGAATTTAGAACCAACCGATCGGTCACAGAAGCAGTACGTAGACAAGATATCTATTCTCCCAAAAAAAGTACTAAGTCGCCAAGAGAGAACAAAAGTACTACATCAAAGCAAAGCAAGTTAGGGTTCCTCACCAAAGAAAGAGAGCGACCATAACTTGGGATAATTTGGAATCCAATGCCACTTGACGCGGCGGTGGGGGGCTGGCGTTCTCCTTCGCGGCGGAGAGGAACGGCGGCAGAGGAGGCTGGGGGCGGGCGGATTCAGCTTCAGCGGCGAAGAGAAGTAGCCGCCGAACCGTGGTGGGTTGCGAAGCAGGCGGTGTATATTTTCCTCGCTCATTCCATAGGGAATTTCTGGCGTTGATCTGCCATCCGACGGTGTCACATTTTCCTTGCTCACTCCTTCAGTCCGAGCGGCCCAATATTGGCCCCGTCCACGACACGGAGCCTCGCTGCTGCATCTCAGCCCAATCGACGAGGCTTGCCCCCGGGCCTGCGACGAGTCAGCAGACACCGCAAGCAAGCCCAACGTCGTCTAGTGTTGCCAATCGAATTGCATAGCAGATTAACAAGATGTGTCTCAAAAAAAAAATGCAGATTAACAAGATTGTTTTGCCAACTGCGATTGTGATATCATAAGGAATGCATGGCAAATTCTTTCCTTCGTTGACGATGGCCTTCGCTTTTTCACTTCACCGGCACCAAGTCGAGGCAAAGCAGAGAGGTGCTGGCGAAAGATCGACAGAGACTCCCTGTCCAATAGGGATAACTGAAAGTGGGGGATGGGCACGGGAAACTAGAAACCTAAGCCGTTTCATTCTTTCGATCGGATTTTCTGCATGCTTGTCAGTTATTCAGGATGATCGGATCTCCACTCTAGACCCTGTACAGAGTATTGTGTGGTGGTGCTCTTATGAATGGTAAAGGCTTCTGAAAATTTTCCGGTGGGCTGTTCCCAAGTAGAAAGCAACTATGACTGGAAGCAAGGGATAATGCACGCTTTCTATTCCATCAGATATCAACTTCTGCTTTTTGTGTGAAAAGATATTTGCGATGAGCAGAATTCTGCCGATTTAGGGTGGTGGGCAGCAACTGTAAGGTTCCTTTCAGTTTTGACTAACCGGTTAGTACCCAGATCCGCCCATCCAAACGAAAGCAGTGCTCGAATGACAATAAGTCAGAATCTCAGATTTTCTGAAACTCGTCGAACGCCATGAAGAGGGGGTGTCATCATCATCATCATCATCATCATCATCATCATTTGCTTTGTTCTATCATATTCAGAGTTAATTGCACATGGTGTATTTGATGTTGTATCTTGTTTAGCCATCACCACCCTATGCTTTGTGACCTCTATCAAAGGGTTAAAAGCATTGAAGGTTCCAGCTTTCGATCAGGATCAAATTGGCACTGCATCTTTTGTGACGGAAAGAGATAGGAGGATCCGTGTCCTGTTGAGAAGGAATGAAGGGGTGCCGAACCTCCTGTCGCTGTGCAGTGCAGTGCAATCCGGAGAGAATTTTCTACAGTGTTGGCGGGAACAAACACATGCGGCATGTTATGGCAAGTGCTCGTGTCTCTGACCAATAAATCAGCCACATGGTTTGCCTTGTCTCTCTTGCACCAGTCGCTGCGCTGATTGGAAACCACTCCATCCAAGGGAGCACCAGCTGGATGCAGAATCTCCTCAGGAACTGCCGGTGTTCTTGTGCAGCCAAGCAGTTGCATCAACAACCAGCCCTCGCCGATCACGAACTGATGAACTTTCAAAGAAGAACTTGCAAGCAACAGCGAGGAAATTATGACTACTCCACTGAAATTTCTCCACTGAACTTGAAAGCAAACGAAACAGCTCGGCAGGAGCGCGCCCTTTCCTTAAAAATTCCCAATTCCTGACGGGTCTCTATCTCAAGGTCGTGGGCTGCTACTGCCTAATCGCCCATCGTGGCCAAAATTGCGGCATCATTCCTGCACACATTTAATTTCTCATATTGCGTTTCTCCTTTTTTTTTCTCGCATACAGCTGAAACCGTACGAAAAAACTGGCTGGATTTAACAACATGTTCTCAAAAAGGCAAGAATTCAGTTCTCGGTCCAATCGTCACCGATCCTTGGCTGCTTCTTTCTTTCCCCAACTTTTCTGTTCAGGTCCCGGACTGAAACTTCCATATGAATGATTCCTCTTTCCTTCACTCAAGGCCACTTGACAAGAACAACAAGTTAAAAGTTGTTTTGTCCATCTGGTTTGGATACCTCATGCTTGATGACAAGAACAAGAAGTGGAATTCTCTTTCGTTGTTTGTGTATTTATTTACTTTTACCATACATGGATCCACCTTTTGGAAGCGTCCAAACGCCGCTGCATCCATCGATCTCGTCAGGAACTGCAAACCTGACGGTTTTCGTGCTGGATCCAAGTCATCTTTGATTAAGGCCCTGTTTGTTTACTTTAGCACTAAATTTTAGAAGGCTCTAAACAAAGATAATCTAGTACTTAAAATTTAATGACAAAACCTTTTTATAGATGGGTACATCTTTACGAGACGAATCTAATGAGTCTAATTAATCTATGTTTTGCTACAATCATGCTACAGTAATGCTACAGTAACCATCGTCTAATCACGGCTTACCCTCATTAGATTCGTCTCGCGAATTAGACCAGGAGTTCTACAGTTAGTTTTGTAATTAAACTTTATTTAATACTCTTAAATGATAAAATTCTTTTG
>LAPY01000937.1:111102-135041 GCA_000970635.1 Eragrostis tef | reverse complement strand
TCTACAGTTAGTTTTGTAATTAAACTTTATTTAATACTCTTAAATGATAAAATTCTTTTGTTTAGACCTATCTAAATTTTAGATTCCCATGAAACAAACACCGTATAAGATGTGTGGCCCTGCTTCCTCTTTTTCTTCATTGATTTCGCTATCAGGAGCAGTGAAAGTACAGGCAGCCCGTAGCATCGTCGCATAGTTAACGCTGGGCGTGAAACAACAGCGTCTCCTACTAGCAGTGTAGAGAGTACGGTTGAGCAAACACTGCATAATTGAGTACTACCACTTCTTTGTCCAAAGTAACAACGCATTCAAGTAGCACATGCAGTCGATGTGCAAAAACATGCAGTAACTTTCTTTTAGGCACGCGCAAATAAAAGATATCATTATCCTAATGATGATGAAGGCCGAGGATGTAATGGATCATCAGTCTATCACACGTGATTAGAGTCAAAGTTAAGATCCACAAGCTACTTCCAGTTCGATTGATGCATGGATGTATTTTCCCATAAGATTAACAGAGGAGTCTTAAGTTAATGATACAAATTTCTATACGAGCATAGCATACGAGACTTTGGATGAGATTATACAAATCAGAAACAGAGAATCTTTCGTGAACAAAGTAGTACTCGTGATGGGCGGATGAGGGACAAAACCGGAAAGGGAGGGACGGACCTGAGTGACCGGGAGAGAGAACGCCAAGCCGCTCCACTTGGACGCATCGGGGCGCAGGTACGATCTGCGGGGCCCAGCACCTCTGACAGCCGTCAGATGCCGGGCAGAGCGCTGAGATTCCCTCGGAACGCGAGCGCGTACCGGTGACGTCAACGCAACGCAACCAAAGCCCACTGATCGCATGGGGCCCCCACGCCGCTGACGTGATTCCAGTGGTCGACGCATCCGCCTTTTGCGTTCCCCACCTCCGGTTTTCCTTGCGTTTTATTCCAATGCAGCAATCACTACCAAAATGCAGGCAAATGAGATTATGAATTCTTCTTATGTTTAGAAGAAAACTTTGTAATGTCAATCAATACCATGCATGTTGTAATATGGTACACATGTTATCTTGACTTAAGAATTCGGATACCCATAAATGTTACCTATTGCGGATAGCGGCAAAGCATGCATGCTCTCACAGACGAAAACTCAATGCCCGTGCACGTGCCCAAGTCCGTTGTCCGCCAGGCGGTAGCGGCTGGGGAGCGCAGAGGTCGGCCCAACAGCACGAGACTAGGTGAGCATGTCGTCGCGTGAAGGCGACGACGTGCAATTGTGTCGAAGGAGTAGTGGCGAGAAAAGAGGCCCAGGTGACGCGCGACTCTCCATCTCAAGGAAAGCAAAGATCTCACCGACCTCGCACAAGAGGGAGGCGTAGGGTTGGGGCGTCGCACGATAGGGCCGCATGCGGCGGGATCTAGGAAGGAATGGAAGGAAGGGGGTGGATGATTTGAGAAGGAGGTGGGAGGAGAGTCGACCGGATTT
This sequence comes from Eragrostis tef, assembly GCA_000970635.1. Lineage (NCBI taxonomy): Eukaryota > Viridiplantae > Streptophyta > Magnoliopsida > Poales > Poaceae > Eragrostis > Eragrostis tef. The sequence goes on along the minus strand of LAPY01000937.1, from coordinate 133,562 downwards.
GGAAGGGAATGGAAGGAAGCGACGACGCCAGCTGAATGAGGAAAGGGATGTTGGATCTGGGAGGGGAAGGGCGTCGTCGGGATTTGGAAGGGAATAAGTGGCGGCGACGGTTGAATCGGAAAAGGGAGGCGAGACTTGGAGGGGAGGGGAGTCAATGGGATATGAAAGGGAAGGGAAGGAAGTGGCGCTGGCTAAATATGGGGAAGGGGAGGCGAGATCTAAGAGTGGAGGGGACGGGAAGGGAGGGGAGTCGACCGGATCTGGAAGGGAAGGGAAGGAAGTGGCGACGGCGGCTGGGATCTAGGAGGGGAGTCGACGTGATTTAGAAGGGAAGGAAGTGACGACATCGGCGGAATGGCGAGAGACGAGGAGTGAAGGGCTATAGTCTAAGTATATATACCAAACCTATCTTGACCCCACAGGTCAGTTCTAGTTAAGTGGGTATGCAATATGTTGGTGCAGGCAAGGCTTTTTGCCTTCTAGTTTAAAAATATTCGTTAGGTACATATTGGCAACCGCATCCACGAGACACATAGTGACAGTTCGAATTCGTGTCCAATGGTTTTTTCTTAATCTGTGGCCCGATGTGCCATCCTTATTTACAAAGATAGAAAAGATCATTTAACATGAGTAAAACTAGCAATTGAGAGTTTGAATTTTTGAATTATCTATGACATCACTATTTATATCGAGCAAGTCATACATATCACATGTCATCTTAAAAGAAATACCATATTCCTCTCTGGTCGAAAAACAACACTAACCCTCACACTAATGCCAATTGAGAAAGAAAAAACTTAACCAGGCTAATTTCCTTAAAAATCCATCAACTAGTGAATCATAAAACCTTAAAGAAAGCACTGCAACTATTTTTCTTTTCTAAATAAAAGTGATGCCCCCCTTCGACAATGAGACGTTTATGGTGACATCGTAATTCTCAAGACCAGCCAATCCAAACTCTCATATGCCTTATATAGCAAAGGTGTGCGCGTCATATATCCATGAAAATAAGTGTTCGCACGCATATATGAGCGTTTATTTGTAATGTGTTTTAAAAAAGCGAGCTATGACATTATCACCTAACTAATAGATGATGTTTCACTTTGAATATACCTCATGACATCCAGCCGTTTGAACCAATTGAATACAATTTCCAACTTACTTTTCCACAATTGAACAAATATAGAAAAGGGGAGTCAGAAAATCATAAACTATACGAAGAGGCGTCCTCCCGCCGCCACCAGATGAGAACATTGTCTTGTTCACTCCAAGCCACACGAAAACAATGCAAAAGTCATGGAAGAAAGGAAGTACTAGCAACCTCACAAATAATCATAGAGGCAGGGTCCTATCGGAAAATGCGTGTCTTAGAATCACACAGTTAACGCAAGCCGCGTGCCAGCCCCCCCAAAAAAAAGTTCACATAGTTTTCATTTAGGCTATATATGAGATGCGTGATCACGGCCGAATTTCACGTAGTTTTCCTTCCGCGCAGGCACGCTTTGCTTCCTCTCGCCGCCGTGCTTCCTTCTCTACTTTCTGCCCAATACGCCTGAACAACGACATCGGCGCTCTCCCCATCGTCTCAAAACCAAAGCGCGCCTCGGGCCTTGAAGGAGCGCTCATCGGGTGCCCGGTCAGGTTGGATCTTCGCCGGGTTGGATCTTCAGCGAGTTGTCCAGGCATCGAGGCATCTGCGACCTCTGGTTGCATCATCAGCGACCTGTTCATGCGCCCGCGATTTGTCTATTCCTCTCCTACCCCACCAGCTCAATTTTGAAGAATCTTGGGTTACTGAGTGGTAAGCATGTTTGATCCCATCTTTTGTTTTCTCTCCCCCATAATCTTGCTGGTGAGAATGGGTACTATCTCCTTCGGTTACTGAGTAGAGGACATTGTATCTCCTACGGTTCTTGCGTTGAGTTCAATCCCCAATTTATCATGGAGATAGAATGGTGGATAGGAATTATTAAGATTAGCCGACTTTCAAGGTTTTCTAGCTCTGCGACTTATATATATATCTCAAAGCTGATATCGCATTACTGTATTACATGACAACCTATATTATTGTATTTAACTATGCTTGTAGCAGAATCTTTATACTTGCGTGTCGCAGGTGCATGATACTAGTAGATGTGTAATCTATCTGGCATTGCGTGATAACTTCCTTTGCTCTTAGTGTTGTTGCCATGGTACTGAAATCAATGAATCTGCTTGGTAGGACAGTGTTTTCACGGGGACCTCTGGTTTGACGGATGAGCATGTGTGAGAAAGATCAAAATTTGCCATGGGGATTCGACCTTTTCCGTGACCCTTTTGTCTCCTCGCCCGGGTACTATGGGACTTCCCCTGGTTACTGTGATGGTACCTGTTGCGACCACCATTATGTTAGAGGTAGTCAACCTTGTGGAAATCATGCAAGCCTTTCATTTTGGTGCATAACCATGGCAAAAAGAAAGGAGACAACAGTGTTCCTCATAGCTATATTTTTTTTGGGTGCTGCAGGTACATCACATCCTGATGAGGCCCAGCTACATTCTTCTGCACTCACATATGATCCGTACAATCCATCAGTAGGCATCTACCATCAAGGTGCTGAAAATATCCATAACTGACTCAAATGTTTGAACACAAGGTTTTCGCCTTTTAATTTCCTCTTAAGTTTTGGGTGCTTGTCAGGAAGTGCTCACGAGCATGGCCATGAGACAGTATACATAGAACCATCTAGTTCATCCCCTGGCGTTGGCAACGACGGTTATTTTGAAATGGAGGAGGAAGTAGGGAAGCGGTTTTACCCCATGGTCCCAGTTCCAGTGAGTCTATTGATCCTTTGAAGTCAGGTTTAGAAACACAATAGCTTAGCTTTGTTTGCATGTTGTTATTGATCTTCTTCCTTGACTGCCAGAGTAATGAAAGTTTTGCTTGTAAGGAAGCTTGCCAAGATCAACCCATATATGTTATAATGTAAAACTAAACTCTCACTAGAAAATATGGATATCACTTTCGATTGGACTTACTAACCTTAAAAGCAATAGACTTTAATAAACAATCTGACAGCGAATTCCTGTAATGTGTGCCTTTCGATACTTGAAAGGCCAGAGAAATTTCCAGAGGCGTTCGTTAATTGTGCCTGCCAACTCCCTCACAGTTTTTCCTCTAAAACGGTCTATAATAACAATTTTGCAAACAAAGCTCTAGATCTTGACTTTCTTATACATCATGATTTATTGGCATATGTTACTGGTCATTGCTTCAGTACCCTTAAATGATGCTACTAAATTCCACACAATGAACTGAAAATCCTGTTAGTCATATAGTGACACTGTTCAATGTTGCTGATAGCAGCAGTGCAAACTGTCCTTTTCATTTTCTGTTATCCTCAATTCTTTACTGTTGAGAAGAAAATGATACTATTGTGGGTGGCTGCTTTGTATCTGTAATTACTTCGTGTTTTTCCCACTATGTTCTATGCTGTTATTAAATGATTTGTTCCTGCCTGGTTCAGCATGTCCCTAAAATCAATGGGGAAATTCCATCAGTCGATGAAGCCACCATGGACCATGAAAGGCTGACAGAAAGGTCTGTCCTTCAATTTCAGTTCGTCGTGAATGCCTGCTGTTATGTTATATGCAAGCCTTGAGCATCTCCTGGGCTTTCTTTGTGTTACTACATGATTTCGAAGCATTGCATTGTCATAATGGATTATATTACCAGCATAAGTATGCTATTTTTCTCCCATTCCTTTTTAGGCTGAAGTTGTATGAGCTGGTTGAACACAAGGTGAAAGGAGATGGCAACTGTCAGGTAGTGTACAATGCCATTTTCCCTCACCTGAATTCTTTTTCTGTCCTTTTCCACTTCTTGCCTTTGTTATTCCACTTTTATCTCTTCTTTTTGGTCCACATAATGATTCTATATTGTAGAGGGGAACTACTTAACAAGATACACAGTAACCAATATATACTGTTTTATTGGTTATTCCATTATTACTTTCATGCATCAGAACCAATTGATACTAATTGCACATCCATGATCCTACAGTTCCGGGCATTATCAGATCAGCTTTACCAAAGTCCCGATCACCATGAGTTTGTAAGGGAGCAGATAATTAACCAGGTATATTTCCCATCGCAACCCCCAGCCCTGTGTATTCTTCTTTCTTTTCTCTGATATAAGTCTTCCCTTCCAGCTAAAATCTAATCGTGATGCTTATGACGGATACGTTCCGATGGCATATGATGAGTACCTGGATAAAGTTTCACGGTTTGTTCCACATCGTCCCAAGCATTTTTGAGTAATACAAAATAAGTGCATGTGTATGGTTGTCTGACTTCCGTTTTACTGCATAAACTAACAGGAACGGTGAATGGGGTGACCATGTGACTTTACAGGCTGCTGCTGACAAGGTTATTATACAATCTCCCTTCCCAATGTTGTCATACACCTGGCATAGCATATACTGATATATATACATAGGACCTGAAAGAATGTTAATTTTTAGTCACCCTAATGTGAGGCAACAATCTGATGCAGTACGGAGTAAAAATTTTCGTGATGACATCGTTCAAGGATACATGTTACATCGAGATCCAGCCTAAGGTTCAGAAGTCCAACAAAGGTATGAGATTGATGCTTGGCGCCTTCACCTTGACTGCTTACAATATCAGAAATCTCAGGTGCCGTTTGCCTGCTTGCAGTCGTTCTGTTGAGTTTCTGGGCGGAGGTGCACTACAACTCCATATATCCGCAGAACGGTGAGTAGGCCTGCCAATGGCATGGCCGGTCTTCATTGCCAACGTATGCAACCATCATTGCATAATATATTATCACAAGTCTTCTGTGCGCATAGTACTATCATCTGAGAGTGCGAGTACCTTGCTGAACAACGATTTGTGGTTGGTGAACAGATGCTCCGAGGTCTCAGACGACGAAGAGGAGGAGATGGTGGCAGTTCTCGAACCACCACCATCATTGATGACGGACTCTTTGTCGATGGAGCTTGGCGCGTTATCGTCATCTTTGTGGGACGTCGACACCATGGAGCTTTTGATCATTCAGATGATGGTCCGGAGGCCCTCTCCTGGGAGGGGCCATCGTCGGGTCGTCATGGTCTTAGGATCCTGGGCTGAACTATCTGTACCATAACAGGGCGGCATTATGACCAATCAACATAATTCCTGATATAGATACATGGGATGGGATGAAACAAACATGATATCGTCCCGTATATAGTTGGAGGCCGGCGAGTGCCTTGTATTATTGCTTACAAATTTTGCCGGAATGAGGCTAACAATTATTGGGAAACGACGAAGGTAATAATTATTGATAATAGTTGGGTTGTAATTGAGATGCCCTTTTTGTACAGGCTGAGTGGCCGATCTCTGATCGAGTGGATGATTAGAAAAAAAAGGTGCTTCCTAGTAAAAAAGGAAAAGAAAAGGGATTCCCAGTGTTTCCATTTCTGCCTAAAAAAGAAAGAAAAGAGGGACAGGTGATTGTGTGAAAATGATGATTGTTGGAAATTCGGTGTAGCATTCTAGGCCGAAATTGCCCCCTAGCTCCGATGACAAGCCATTGGCCGGCCTATGAATTATGCACAAATGAGGGCCCACTTAGGCCCTTACCTTTTTTTTTAGCAATACTTAGAGCATCTCCAAGAAAGCCCATAAACCTCCCTTAAACTAAATTATTAGGGTTTTAGTCAAAAAACCATCTCCAACAGAGCCCCAAAACAACCCCTAACTTATTCATAGCCTCTAAACTCCTCTTATTTGTAGCTAGAAACATGGGAAGAATTAGGGCCCCCATTCATTCTTTTTTCACTAGAATTAATACTTTTGTGGCCCCAAATGCTGATGTGGCCCAATCAAAATTGCTTTCATCCACTTTTAGGGAGGAACTGTTGGAGGAGGGATGGAAAAATGCCCTTCATAATTTTTTGGCTGCTTCTTAAAACAAGTTTATGAGGCCAGTTTTATGGGGTTCTCTTGAATATGCTCTTAGCCCCTTACCGGGAGCAGAGAAGGTCCAAAACGAAAAATAAAAAAGATGAAAGGCCGAATGGAATCTGGCCCAATATCGAATACCGCCTATTCTTTTCTCTGCACCACCTCTTCTTATTCTTCGTCCTCTTATTATCGTCATCCTTTTTCTTTTTCTATTATTTTGAGACGAGAGGGGGCACCAGAAAGAGCACTGATGATGAGTGATGTGATATTGCATGCATGGGTCGCATGAGAGGAGATCGAGTCCACGTACGTGTCAAGAAGGGCGGTTTCCAGACAGGACACCTAGACTTGGGGTTGAGGGAGTAGTAAAAGTTTGAATTGAACGTGGAAGAGAAGAGACCAGGTCAGTCGGTCAGCACCGTCCGGCGCTCATCCTTCTACAAGAGTAACAAGACCCCCAACACATGCTAGCTTATACAACACGTCCAAAGTATTTGGTCTCCTCTCTGCTGGGTCAATTTGACAAATTAAGAAATACAGAAAAATAATGTAAGTCGGCATCCTCCATTTGTGTCGTGCGTCCCCATCCACCATGTTTTGCTTCCAGACACGAGAAAAAGAGATTCCTAACAACTAGTCCTGCAAGAAACAAAAAGAATCCCCCTCCGCCTCTTCCATTTGGGCGCCTAATGAAATGGACGGACGCCATTAGCGTTGACCGACATCCAACGGGAATCGCGCACGTGTCGCGTATCTTTGTTTTCTCTAGTAATTTCTCTCGTGCATGTGCGGATAGGATGGGATCAATAATAAGCAAGAGCTCTTCTTTGCATTTCCCTTTTCCTTTCTTTTTCTGAAATGAGCATTTCCCTTTCCTTCTTTCCTGACAGTCGAATCCTTGTGCACAATGATCGTTTTTTAATCTCGGCCGATGATCAACTGATTCAACTCGCTCTTGTATGAAACGAATTTCCAAGCGATTCCTGGCCGGCAAGAAAAGGAAGGAAAAGTCTCTAGCCGCGGGAGGAGGAAGGGATTAATTCTGCATGCATCTGCAATGGCCAAATTAAAGCATCAGATCATTTGGATTGGAGGGTCTCTCATCTGGGCCAGCTAGCTTGGATTCGCATGGCATCGATGCTATAAATGGTTCTCCGTTTCTCCGGCCCTTTTTGCTGATCGGAACATTATCTATGTTTGTTAGGTACGTCGCATCTAGCAAATAGTATTAACATTTGTCAGATTATTGCTCATGCTTATCGTGAACGCGGTTATTAATTAGTCAAAGAATGAAAATCGTGTGTGAACGGCCAAGAGGTGAAGGAAGGGATCTTATTCGAGATAATCAGCGTCCGGCGACCGTCGATGGCTTCTCTGCACTTTTGGCGCGCCGACGCGGTCGCTTCTTCGATCTCTGCTTCTGCGTTGCAAGTTGCAAGACTATGCAACGCGGCCGGGATGGGACCCATTCCCCACCGCACCGCCGATGACAATTTCTTCTCCTCGCACTTTACTTAAAGGTTCAATATCTAGGGGTATTTTGCTAGGGAACGCTACTCGATGCGAACTTTCTTCCATCGCCCAGGAAAAATAAGAAAACAAGGACTACCAATTGCATGTTTTATTTTCTAAAGCAAAATGGATCGATTTCCTGCAAAAGAATAAGAAAAGCAAATGGATCGATTACTTGTTGGCCACTAACAAACGTCACTTCGTTTTTTTTTAAAAAAACAAATGTCATCACGCCAGCCATTACGCAACGTTTTGCTTGAAGCAGTCATTCGCTGTTATTTCTTCTGCAGCCGCCACAATGTTTTTGCAGCAGCTACAGTGTTCGCAGTTATTTTTCTGCAGCCGCAGCTGCATCCTACCGAACAGCCTCATTCATACTAGTAGTACATTACTTTTGAAGACAAAATTAATTACGCATCTTATTTCTACCACCATAATAACTACCATAAGAGGAGATATCAGCAGTAGCTAGTGCCAAATTAATATTAAAGACGTGGTGTGGTCATCCGTAGTATCCAGACGTGCTTAGCAGCTAAGGATTAAAGCTAGAAACCGCGCCAATAGTTTAAAGAACCTGTCTCGTCCCTATCGCCACAATTAAACAAGAGTGATCGTCACGTAGTGCAGCTGCAATCGCCTCGTCTCCCTCTCTCTGTTTTTTCTTTCTTCATTTTTGTTCTTTTGTTGGGGAAGCGCTAAACCAAGCCATTGTGGACGACACTAAGCTATGTCTTAGGTTTTTAGCCAAAGCCAAATGTTTATCGTAAAAGCACAGATGAATGCACTACCAAGTTATTTGTAAATCACTACTACTAGCCGATTCTCGCCACGTGTATATTAAAATAATTAAGTCACTCAATAAACTCTTTCCTACTTTCGTTAGACTTCTATCGGGTAGCTGCTTACACCTGCTACGTAGTGCAGCTGCAATCGCCTCGTCCGCCTAAGACTATGCTCGATCTGTAGATTCTGTACCACTAAGCTCCCTCTCTCTGTTTTTTTCTTTCTTCATTTTTGTTCTTTTGTTTGAGAAGCGCTAAACCAAGCCATTGTGGACGACAAGAATTTTAGCAGCATGCACACAACACTAGGCTATGTCTTAGCTGTTTAGCCAAAGCCAAATGTTTATCGTAAAGCACAGATAAATGCACTGCCAAGTTATTTGCAAATCACTACTACTGGCCGGTGCTCGCCACGTGTATAATTTAAAAAATTAGTTGCAATCGAATATATGTTTAATGATTTACTTATGACTAAATCTCGGGACATACGATCGAGCTGGATTTGTCGACAACTATGACAAGAATCCCATGACCTGCCTAACTGCTTGCATATATAAGGCGGAGCGGAGCAAGCATTCGGTGTGACAAAACCGCAACAAAAGCGGCGCAAGATAGAAAGAAAACCCTCGAAAATCGGGAGAAAACCAGGCAAAAGATAAAGAAAATTTCGTCAGGCTAAATAGAGAGAGAGAAGAGAGGAAGAAGGCAGAGGGACCGAGACAGAGAGAAGCAAGAAGAGGTCGGAAGGGGGGAGAAGAAGCAAACAAGGGCGCGCGCCGCGCGGCGGCCATGTGGACGCCATGCGCGAGCGCGTCGTGGAAGTCGTGACACCTGCCGCACGCCGCCCTCGCACCGCCTCTCCCCGCCATGCCCCCGCCGCCGCAATGCGCCTCAAAACCCCCCTCTCCTCCTCCCCCGGTCGAGGTCTCCCTCGCTCCCTTCCCCGCGCTCACCGGCTCCCTTGATCCGGCCGCCGTCTCTTGATCCGGCTCCCTCGGTTGCAGGTTGGGGACATGGCGGAGGACGCGCCCGGGGGCCGCCGGGCGTTCCGGTACACGCGCTCCGTGCTGCAGAGCACTCTGCAGCTCATGGGATGCAAGCCTCGACACGCCTTCAAGGTCCACCCTTTTTTCCTCCTCTCCTTTACCTATGCGTCTCTGTCTCTCCTCTCGATTCCGACCATGGGGGGAGTTGCGGCCTTTGCTTAATCGCCCAATCGAGTGATACTGGCCGATTCTCTTTTGTGATTGATGGATCCCTGGGTGAAAACGTTGCTCCTTTCTGTCGGGTTTTTGTGCGAATCGCTTGTTCTTGTTTCGAGCGACCGAATCGCATGTCGATTATTGGGGGAAGTGGGGGCATGTGGTTTATGGTTGCTGATTTTGACATACAAAAGGGTACGCAGATCTGTTCTTGCGTCAATCCAAAATGCCCACGCGTTGTTCCAAAAAAACTCTCATGTCCCTTTCGTCTTGGCAAGCGAAGAAGATAGAGCCTTGTCTAAGCTTGACCCTCAAACGCTTCAACTGGATCCAATTCTGCGTTTCCAGGATGCGCAAAAACCCACCTTTCGTTTTAAGTTCTCTTTCTTGTTGCGAATGGAATTTGTCCTCTAGTTATGCCCTGCTTCTGGGTCACAATCATAGATATACTGTCATGCAACTGTTGCCTCTTAGTTTAGCTAGTGTGAATTACTGTTGCTTTCTTGGAGTTATTATGTCCTATCTATCGACAAAGACAACGCCATGTTGTGTGATGTAGACAGGTTTTCTTTGCCTTGCATGATCTTTTTTTTGTTTGCTTTTGGGCTTCAGATTGATGTGCAACCATTCTATCAAGTAATTGACTTGAGTTGGCACCGGGTTCCCACTCGATGTGCTTTGTTTAACTCTGATCTGGTCATGGCTAGTTGACATCTTCTGCTTCTCTGGCGGTCTAGTTAGTCAAAAGTGCAATGAAGTTACTTGTTGACACGTACTGCTCTGTAGACTTTCATTTCTGAATAACTTTTTCTGAAGATACTGTTTCTTTCCATCCTTATTGGCACCATCAGATTAGTAAGAGAGTATTCAATGTGATGCGGAGTGAAGTGTTGACTGCATCCAAATCAGATAGGGTAACCAAGGAAGAAAATTGCTCCATCCTTGCGGCTGATACAGATCCAAAAACTTTGGATGCAAGCGATAGCAGTGTGCCATTTGAATTATACAAGAACCAAACAAGTGTTGTTGTTTCAAGGGAGGAGTTCCTGAGTGTTGTATGTGATGCCCTCTCTTCATACAAGTACGTCGGGCCCAACCAGAAAGCTGACTTGCTTCTCGCTTGCAGGTATCATTTCCTTGTGTCTGTCTTTCTGAATGTTGAAAAGTTCTATTCACCTAATTCACATGATTACCATGCACGTTAGATAGAAATGCATGATTCACATGCTTTATTTGAATGAAGTTATAATTCATAACAGAATAAATGCATCACCAGTCAGCAGTTTATCACAGCCACTGGAAAGCAGACTGAAACCAATTAGTAACTTACATGTTTTTGCCTTCTTCGAATTATTTCATTCAGAATCAAAGAGAGAAAGGAATCAGTGACAATACTCTTGTGTGGGACAAGTGGATGCGGCAAGTCCACTCTATCATCTTTGCTGGTATGTTTATATCATCTAAAACAGTTCTCTATTTCTGGACAGCTATTGTTGTTATACCATATCAGTAATCCAGTAATCTGCTGCAAGTGTGTCCATTTATTGACAAGTGTCCATCATAACTTTGAAGCACATAGTTCTTTCTAGTTCCACCAACTGTGTAGTTGCCTTCAGATTATTGTATCAGAACTCAAAGAAATAACTGGTATTGGCAATTGCTCTATGCCTAATACTCTGTTTCTGTTTCCCAGGGTAGCAGATTGGGTATCACGACAGTAGTTTCAACTGATTCCATCCGACATATGATGAGAGGCTTTGCAGATGAAAAACAAAACCCTCTTCTCTATGCGTCAACCTATCATGCTGGCGAATGTTTAGATCCCATTGCGGTTGCTAAGGCAAAGGCAAAGCGCAAGGCAAACAAAGTCACTATCAGCAAAGATGACCCTTCAGATGAAAAATCCCATCATGGATCATCTGAGTTACCTCCTAGAACTGAGTTGATTGGCAACAGGCAAATGGCAATCGAAGGGTACAAGGCGCAAAGTGAGATGGTGATTGACAGTCTGGATAGATTAATTACATCCTGGGAAGAGCAGAAAGAATCTGTGATTGTTGAAGGAGTTCACTTAAGTCTTAATTTTGTGGTACGTAGTAGTAAGAAAAAAACCCAGAGGGATACTTCTCTGCACTGTTCATTTATGTTATTCTGTATCATTTACTTATTTCTCCTACACCTGATTAGGCTTTTCCGTTTCGTTATCCAACAGATGGGGCTTATGAAGAAACATCCTTCCATAATACCATTTATGGTGTACATTACGAATGAGGAGAAACACATGGAGCGTTTCGCTGTACGTGCAAAATACATGACGCTTGACCCAGCAAAGAACAGATATATCAAATACATCCGTAATATCAGAGCGATTCAGGAATACCTTTGCAACCGGGCTGACAAGCATCTTGTCCCGAAGATTAACAACACTAACGTTGACCAGAGTGTTGCAGCTATACATGCCACAGTTTTCAGCTGTCTTCGCCGCCGAGAAACCGGGGAGCAATTGTACGATCTCAACACAAACACTGTTGCCGTGGTGGATGAGGAATACAGGAACCAGCGTGCAGCTAACACCTTGGGTTCTAAGGGCATGTTCCAGTTGATCCAAAGGAAGGGTTCTTCGAGGAATCTGATGGCTCTTCTTAACACTGATGGTTCAGTCACCAAAGCTTGGCATGTAGGTACAAGTGATGGCAATGGCAATCTCAGTCATACTACAAGCACCGAAAAGGCTGAGGCAGTCAACCTACAGTTTGGTTCTTTTGGGATCAGTGCCTGGATGAGTGATACGGTCAGGGCGGCGGACGCCCCGCCGACGCCGCCGCCCAAGCTGCTGTACATTGCCGTCGCCGACGGCGGGGGCCGCCGGGCGTTCCGGTACACGCGCTCCGTGCTGCAGAGCACTCTGCAGCTCATGGGATGCAAGCCTCGACACGCCTTCAAGGTCCACCCTTTTTTCCTCCTCTCCTTTACCTATGCGTCTCTGTCTCTCCTCTCGATTCCGACCATGGGGGGAGTTGCGGCCTTTGCTTAATCGCCCAATCGAGTGATACTGGCCGATTCTCTTTTGTGATTGATGGATCCCTGGGTGAAAACGTTGCTCCTTTCTGTCGGGTTTTTGTGCGAATCGCTTGTTCTTGTTTCGAGCGACCGAATCGCATGTCGATTATTGGGGGAAGTGGGGGCATGTGGTTTATGGTTGCTGATTTTGACATACAAAAGGGTACGCAGATCTGTTCTTGCGTCAATCCAAAATGCCCACGCGTTGTTCCAAAAAAACTCTCATGTCCCTTTCGTCTTGGCAAGCGAAGAAGATAGAGCCTTGTCTAAGCTTGACCCTCAAACGCTTCAACTGGATCCAATTCTGCGTTTCCAGGATGCGCAAAAACCCACCTTTCGTTTTAAGTTCTCTTTCTTGTTGCGAATGGAATTTGTCCTCTAGTTATGCCCTGCTTCTGGGTCACAATCATAGATATACTGTCATGCAACTGTTGCCTCTTAGTTTAGCTAGTGTGAATTACTGTTGCTTTCTTGGAGTTATTATGTCCTATCTATCGACAAAGACAACGCCATGTTGTGTGATGTAGACAGGTTTTCTTTGCCTTGCATGATCTTTTTTTTGTTTGCTTTTGGGCTTCAGATTGATGTGCAACCATTCTATCAAGTAATTGACTTGAGTTGGCACCGGGTTCCCACTCGATGTGCTTTGTTTAACTCTGATCTGGTCATGGCTAGTTGACATCTTCTGCTTCTCTGGCGGTCTAGTTAGTCAAAAGTGCAATGAAGTTACTTGTTGACACGTACTGCTCTGTAGACTTTCATTTCTGAATAACTTTTTCTGAAGATACTGTTTCTTTCCATCCTTATTGGCACCATCAGATTAGTAAGAGAGTATTCAATGTGATGCGGAGTGAAGTGTTGACTGCATCCAAATCAGATAGGGTAACCAAGGAAGAAAATTGCTCCATCCTTGCGGCTGATACAGATCCAAAAACTTTGGATGCAAGCGATAGCAGTGTGCCATTTGAATTATACAAGAACCAAACAAGTGTTGTTGTTTCAAGGGAGGAGTTCCTGAGTGTTGTATGTGATGCCCTCTCTTCATACAAGTACGTCGGGCCCAACCAGAAAGCTGACTTGCTTCTCGCTTGCAGGTATCATTTCCTTGTGTCTGTCTTTCTGAATGTTGAAAAGTTCTATTCACCTAATTCACATGATTACCATGCACGTTAGATAGAAATGCATGATTCACATGCTTTATTTGAATGAAGTTATAATTCATAACAGAATAAATGCATCACCAGTCAGCAGTTTATCACAGCCACTGGAAAGCAGACTGAAACCAATTAGTAACTTACATGTTTTTGCCTTCTTCGAATTATTTCATTCAGAATCAAAGAGAGAAAGGAATCAGTGACAATACTCTTGTGTGGGACAAGTGGATGCGGCAAGTCCACTCTATCATCTTTGCTGGTATGTTTATATTTTCTAAAACAGTTGTCTAGTTCACATTCGGTAATCCAGTAATCTGCTGCAAGTGTGTCTATTTCTTGACAAGTGTCCATCATAAGGGACCAACTCTGAAGCACATAGTTCTTTCTAGTTCCACCAACTGTGTAGTTGCCTTCAGATTATTGTATCAGAACTCAAAGAAATAACTGGTATTGGCAATTGCTCTATGCCTAATACTCTGTTTCTGTTTCCCAGGGTAGCAGATTGGGTATCACGACAGTAGTTTCAACTGATTCCATCCGACATATGATGAGAGGCTTTGCAGATGAAAAACAAAACCCTCTTCTCTATGCGTCAACCTATCATGCTGGCGAATGTTTAGATCCCATTGCGGTTGCTAAGGCAAAGGCAAAGCGCAAGGCAAACAAAGTCACTATCAGCAAAGATGACCCTTCAGATGAAAAATCCCATCATGGATCATCTGAGTTACCTCCTAGAACTGAGTTGATTGGCAACAGGCAAATGGCAATCGAAGGGTACAAGGCGCAAAGTGAGATGGTGATTGACAGTCTGGATAGATTAATTACATCCTGGGAAGAGCAGAAAGAATCTGTGATTGTTGAAGGAGTTCACTTAAGTCTTAATTTTGTGGTACGTAGTAGTAAGAAAAAAACCCAGAGGGATACTTCTCTGCACTGTTCATTTATGTTATTCTGTATCATTTACTTATTTCTCCTACACCTGATTAGGCTTTTCCGTTTCGTTATCCAACAGATGGGGCTTATGAAGAAACATCCTTCCATAATACCATTTATGGTGTACATTACAAATGAGGAGAAACACATGGAGCGTTTCGCTGTACGTGCAAAATACATGACGCTTGACCCAGCAAAGAACAGATATATCAAATACATCCGGAATATCAGAGCGATCCAGGAATACCTTTGCAACCGAGCTGACAAGCATCTTGTCCCAAAGATTAACAACACTAACGTTGACCAGAGTGTTGCAGCTATACATGCCACAGTTTTCAGCTGTCTTCGCCGCCGAGAAACCGGGGAGCAATTGTACGATCTCAACACAAACACTGTTGCCGTGGTGGATGAGGAATACAGGAACCAGCGTGCAGCTAACACCTTGGGTTCTAAGGGCATGTTCCAGTTGATCCAAAGGAAGGGTTCTTCGAGGAATCTGATGGCTCTTCTTAACACTGATGGTTCAGTCACCAAAGCTTGGCATGTAGGTACAAGTGATGGCAATGGCAATCTCAGTCATGCTACAAGCACCGAAAAGGCTGAGGAAGTCAATCTACAGTTTGGCTCCTTTGGGATCAGTGCATGGATGAGTGATACGGGTGGAACCAGTCATGCTGGAAGTGTTGAAGACCTTAGGGCTGATAGCGTGGAGACTGGTGGTAGAATTTTTTCATCATGCTGCAGTTCACCAAAGATGTCAGATTCGACTTCTAAGGAGGTGTGTCTTCATACCAATATTGTGCTTAGCAGGTTGACTTTCGATATTTGAACTGTTATAGCATCTACTGCAAATGCCGGAGGGCTTGACATGGCTACGCTTAGTATTATGTATTAGAACTTTAGATTGTTGGCATCTAATGCGATTGTGCATATTGTGTTTATATCTGATTTCATAATACTTTACCCTTTCAGCTTATGGAGGAGTATTCAGTCTATGGTAGTGAAGAAGAAGCTGACGACCCGCGGGATGCTGAAACTGATGAAGATCTAACCGATGAAGAAAGAGACATCGATGAGGTATTGAAATCTCTATTCCATGTCAACAGTTTGGTTTCCTAGTTGCTTTGCCACACTAGACCATCTGAAGTCCGAGACTCTGAATCTTCCCATTTCTTTTCCCCGTCAACGAATGCTTGCAGATAGATGCAGGCTCGGTTGACGAGCTCTCCACCAAATCAGATGAGGAATATGATGACCTGGCCATGCGGGACGTGATGGAAAACGGTGACTGGTCCGATGACGAGCAAATGGTGAGTAGCACTAAGGACCCGCTAGCCCTGGTGGGCACCCCTGGAACTGGAACAGCTGAAGGTGGCGCAATGGGAAGACGGTACCATCACAGCCTAGACTTGTTCCTCAAGATGTCAAAGGAGGTAGCGGCCACATAACGGCGCCGGCTGACCAGCCGGGGCGACTGGACAGGTGATGCCATCGGCGAGACCTTGCACTTTATCGTCATGTCCTCTTGGCGTCTGTGTAGTGTTTCTGGGCTCATCGTCTTGTGGTGCTTTAGCTGTAGAGGGTAGCATGTACTTATCTGGAATGAGCTAACCTTTGGTTGTAAAGTGGCATTGGCTAGACAGCCATGTATATGCATCCGGGGAATAATACGCCGGGCAAGCTTTGTATCCTTAAAAAAAAAAACTTCCTGGCTGAGTCACGTCGTGGATCTTGAATATATGCCATCCAGCCCTATAACGCAACGATGGAACAACGCGAATTGCGAAGTAGGCTTCCAAAATCATTTGGCTGCAGTCTTTCCTGAGTTCTCCGTTGGTTCAGTTTCACAGTTCACGGCACATCTCTGAACTTTCCGTGGGTTCAGTTTCATTCACGGTGGTGTTTTCTAGCAACCAAATTCACTGATAGCTATGAGAAAGGTAAATTAGGCCTTTTGACACAGTATGCAAACGAAGTTGAGAGGAGCGGGGGAATTTGAAATTGATATTTCAACAGCTGTATGCAGGCATTTGACACACACACAAACTCGATTCCTTTCTGCAAAATGTCAGTAAAATTGAAGCCTTTACAGCGATTAAACATCACCATGAACTGAACCTTATACACTGATGAAACCCAAGGCAAAAGGATCTACAGGCGTCCTTGCTTCCCATCATCTATCTAAAACTTTCTGCTAATTGCTTCCACACTTTGCCTTTTCCTTTATCCTGCTTGGTAAGGGGTAATCCATACAAATGTACAACTTTCTTTCCTAAGGCAAAGCGAAATCTGTTCCCTTTATTTCCAGAGGCTCTCCTTTATTTACATCAAAGGCCTTGCAAGCCTATACTTCTCCGGTTGTACTTAGCGGTAATGGTAAAGCTAGCCTCGCTATCTGTCTGTCTGTACAGGTTATTCTGTCAACTAACCATAGCAATCTCAGGAGGAAGAGGCACCGATGCGCCGCTCTGAAGATGATAAAAACACAGAAAAGGCAAACACATCAGTGCCCAGTAAATCAAACGAAAAGGATAAGCAATTGTTATTGGTAAGAGCTTTAGGTGTTTGGATTTACCTCCTGCGGTAATAAGCTTCTCAACACGCGCAACAATATGCTTCCCATAGGTGTATTTTTTCAGTGCACTCAAGTGGACCTTGATGCGCGAAAGAATCAACTCACGGCTCTGATCATCACAGGTCTCTAGAACCTTCTGAACTACATAGTTTGCAAACTGGTCTTTCATCATTGCCTGGAGAACAATGCACATTTAAGTGTGAGGGAATAGAAACAGACCATGCCTCATGGAACAATAACAAACTAGAGTAGCTCAAACCGCTAACAACTAATGTTTTATAGGGGAATTTCACTAGCAAATATGTTACCATAATTCAGCAGCTAAATTGCATCAACGGTTAATAGCCAATACCAAATATCATTATTCTTATTCCTTCCGTACGATGGAACATGTTCTGCGATAAAGAACTAACAAGCTCAGACGAAAACAAACCTCTAGCGGCTCATTCTCATTGTTTGTGCCCAGTATTTCACTGATTAGAATCTGGCGCTCCTCAGGAGAACCAAATGTGAGACACTTCTCAATGACATTGGAAGCAAATTTCTGCAGGCTCATCTTCACTATCTGTCCTGAGAGTTGCGTAATTATAGAAGAACGCTCTTCTGGTTTTCCATGTTGCAAAACATGCTGAAAAACATGAAACAAGATTATTGGAAGCTCGTTCTTACCACAACTCTGAACTGCAACTGTAATTAAAGACATGAACTCCAAGAATTAAAGGATATGAAGTTGAGAGCTACGGCAAGTACGCAAAGCACATCACAACATCTAACAGCTAATATCATACTTTGGCAAGATCAAGTAAACATCACCTCAACACCAAACAAGAAAATTTGGCATGCAATAGGAAAGAAAAAGTATTTACAGGACAGTTGTGTATTTCTTAATAGAACATTAGAGCATGCAGAAAACTAAGACAATTTGCAGTGAGATATATAAGCTTATAATGGAAGAAAGAGCTGCAATGGAAGCTAGCTAGACTGCTACAAGAAAAAAAAAATCTAGAATAAGGCATCATTGTAGCTTTAACGGCCAGTGTGAAATCAAAGTCTTAACTCCGTAAATCAGGGAAAAATAGCAGGAAACTATGTATTACCTGGATTACATAATTGCCATATTGGTCCTCTGTTAAAGTAACCACAGACTTCATGATCTCTTCCATCATAACAGTCTGCGTGTTTTCATCATCGCAGTGCTCCAAGACCCTCTGGTAACAGGTAATATGCTTAGCAAAATATGTAAGGCAGAGTGTATAACCAGAGAAAGGTCAATATCGCACCTGGATAACACGACAGCCATAGGGATGCATGGAAAGTTCCACCACATGTCCATAAAAAGCTGAAATGATAAAGTGTATCCTCTCCTGAGGGATGCACTCTATGCACTTTTGGATTACGTGGTTGCCATTCTGATCACGAACACATCTCATGATAGATCCATCAAGCTCTAGTGACATCTGTGTTTGTTGTTCCACATCAACCACCTCCAAGGCCTATACATGAAACAGTATGCTGATAAGCCTCTAGAGAGATAAGTAATTGATAACTATATAACTGGTGCCGTCGAAATATACAGACCTTCTGAATTACCCGACAGCCATACATCTGAAGACTAAGCTGTAATACATAGCCCTTGAGCAGGCTAGCCAGTTGCTTCTTTTGTGGTTCAGTCCCGTATTCAAAGAACTGCCAAGCTCAAGTAATTACTAATAAAGAACTGAGATCTCTTTAATTTTAACATAACTCAATATTATTGAACAAAAATCAAATTTGACGCAGTTTCTTTTTTCCGGAAGAGGGTTGCTCACCTTCTGTATAACATAATTTCCAAAAACATCAGTCATCAACGTACGTGCCTGGGGAAGGATCTCTGGAAAAATCATGTCCTTCTCTTCAGTAGAAGCAGTTTCTAGTTTCTGCACTATAAAACCGGTACCGTCGAAACATACAGACCTTCTGAATTCCCCGACAGCCATACATCTGAAGACTAAGCTGTAATACATAGCCCTTGAGCAGGCTAGCCAGTTGCTTCTTTTGTGGTTCAGTCCCGTATTCAAAGAACTGCCAAGCTCAAGTAATTACTAATAAAGAACTGAGATCTCTTTAATTTTAACATAACTCAATATTATTGAACAAAAATCAAATTTGACGCAGTTTCTTTTTTCCGGAAGAGGGTTGCTCACCTTCTGTATAACATAATTTCCAAAAACATCAGTCATCAACGTACGTGCCTGGGGAAGGATCTCTGGAAAAATCATGTCCTTCTCTTCAGTAGAAGCAGTTTCTAGTTTCTGCTGTATAAAACGACTCCCGTACTGATCCGAACTGGAAGGTAAATATTAGAACCATATTAGCTCCGCATCTTAACAAAATAATTTGACAGTACAAGAATCCAAGGAATATTACCTGAACTCTACTACATGACCTACAATATCTAACAGCTCAAAAGACCTTGTTTTGTTGGTCTTGAATTCCTCCAGCAGAGATGACCCATAACCATTATCCATCAGACCATTATCTGCATTCCAGGATCCCATGGATCCACCGGCAGTGCTCCGCGCCATGGATGGAACTCGAGTTAGCCGCTCTCCTTGTCTGACATGGCCTTGAGGGGATGAGATAAAAGGACTGGATGTTGGACTCGTTATGTATGTCATTCCCATGCCAAATGAAGGATCGTTGCAATAGATATTTGGATTAAGAGCACCAGACTTTCCCATGTATGGAATCCCATACTGTAGCTTTTGCTGGGCAATTAGTGATCCAAGATATGCCTTTTGGTATCCAGGACTATCCAGATGTCCTGAACCAGCAAAGGCCCTCCTGTGAAAAGGACTCATGCTTCCAGTTGCACCAAGGGGGGAATCAGGGTTTCCTTGCAAGTATTGTGCATACATAGTTTCTGTTGGTTGGCCTTGAAAACTGGACCCTCCTTGGTTCGAAAGAAGGTTGCCATATTCAGCATCTGGACATGAAAACACATTTCAAAAGGTGAGCAAATGGTAGAGGGAGAGAGGGAAGGAGCGAGGGATGAGGGGTTCAGGGTACCATAATTCAGTTGATTGTTCAGCTTGGATGGAGGAAAACCACCTGCGTTAGCCTTCGAATGCCGTCCAGATATATCAATGCTGGGGCTGTCGCCATTCATGTTCTGGTAGTGAGGAACTGATCCACTTGGACTCATTAACGATCCTTTCTTATGGGCGTTACTGTGTGCTGATTGCACTGGGAAATTGCTGTTGCTGGGAGAAGTCATCTTACTAATATGTTGATTATTGAAGTTATTTCCCCCATTTGGAAAAACTGAATATTCCGGGTTGTTTAGCGAGCCTTCATCAATATTTTGAGTTAAATTCTGCTGCGAAAATTGCCTATGTTCCTTTGGCAAATTGAACAGCGCATCTGTCTGCTCACCAAAGTTCTGGTAAACATGATTCTGCACTTCAGTTTCCACATTCGGCATCTTATTGCCAGATAGGCTTAGGTTAGACAGAGTTGCAGCAATATCAGCACTATCATGACCAAGTGAAGCAACAGCTGCAACTTCAACCCTTTTATCAGAATTACCCATTCGAACTCCAACTGGAGGAAGGCAGGGGCTTGGAGTCCTCCGAATCAGCTGGGGGTCAGGGGTGGTGCTTCTTGAGATAGAGGAACCTACTGCAGAAGCGAAGTTATGAGACATCGAGGAACCAAGACTTTGGACCCTCACAAGACTGGGTGAAGTAGATCCAGATCTCAGGCCATTCATGGACTCTGATCTGTTCTGCAGTTGCGCTCTGGACGAATCAGAGGACCGAATTGGGTTTGGGCTCTCAAGTGCATTGCGGCTATTCGAACGAGAAAGATGACCAGCTGTAGCAGCAGGACGGCTACTATTTTCCTGCCAATGAAGACATTCCAGATGAGGAAAATAAAAAACTAGGAAAAACAATCCAAGATGATGAGAAAGATATAGTGGTGACAACGCTGTAGCAGCTCATTAGTATCCGAGCAACCAGTGTCACATTACAATTCAAAAGGGAAAAAGGGTAAGCACCTGCCATCCATCAAATTCAGAGGTGAACAAAAGCATCCATCCATCAAATTCAGAAATAAGATAAGCATGCATCCATCAAGTTAAAAGGAGTCTTGTGAGTTTTAATGTTATTACAAGTGTGGTTCCCAGACATTCTGAATAAATTGTTAATTTGATATATGCATATCAACCCAAACCAATCTATACAGAAACAACTATAGCTACCTAGCAATTAAAAAAAAACACTGTAGCTACATAGTCAACAGATATCACATGGCAATCTAGATTTATCCATCGAGAGTGTAAGCTTCTACTAAAGACGTAGATACAGTAACAAAAGAAAACAAAAATCAATAATGGAACAATTGCCATACCTGCAACGCATCAGCAAAGCTCTTGCGGCGAGAACCAATGCCACTGACATCTGACAACCCGATAAGCCCATCATTTCCCCTCCCGAGCCACTCCGATGACTGCTGCCGTACAATCCCATTACTTTCACCTCTCTCCCCACCTGTGTCCCGTGCCCCTGGCTGTACTGAAAACAACGAGTTTCCGCTCCCAACCTCTGATGGCCTTCTTCTTCTATCACCAATACCTCCGGATACAGCCTGGAATCGCTGCGCTGCACGCCAGTCCTCCTTCGATACCATCGGTGGTGGAAGCCTTGGATTGAGGTGCTCATTGGAATAGTAGTATGACAGATATGCTGGGTGTGATCGTATTTCCTCCTCCGTAAGCATGTCAACACTTGTACCACGGCTACTGCCACCAACAAGGTTGTTGACATGAGCTGGCGGGCCAGAGAAAAGCGTTCCAATGGCAGTGCGAGAGCCCTCGACAGTGGGGGGAGCGCTACCGCTGCGGAACATGCTGAGTTCATCAGGAGACGAAGTGTGGTTCTGGTCCATGAGGACTGCCTGTAAGTCACGCTCAAGGTCCTCGAAGGTAGGGCCAGCCACAGCTGGAGACGGAGCCATCGCCGCAGCGCCTGTCTTCCTCAAAATCTGCTTCCTTCTGCGAAAAGCCAAAACAAGCAAGCAAATACTGATCAATATTGAGTGGTAATCTCAAGTTTTACAAGAACTCATATGATGATGTGGCTTAAAAGATAATTCTAATTTTGTGCTGCTGATTCATTCTATCGAAAGCTATGAAACAGTCCCACCTTTAGAGGAACTAAGCAGCTGCAGCGTCTAAGTTACTTAGGAATAATGAAACGGACACTGTAATAAGACACTAAACGCCAAAAGTTTCTGACGAATCCCCGCAAAAC
>LAPY01000937.1:85182-100222 GCA_000970635.1 Eragrostis tef | reverse complement strand
TTGCCCGGGGGCGGAGCCAGTGGTCCAGGAAGACGAACACCGTGGAGTAGTATACGAGAGCCATCACGGAGATCGAACCGACCACGGCCGGCGAGGCCGCCGCCGACGCGGCTCCTCCCCTCCTCCGCGCCATCTCTCCGGCGAGACAAGCAGCGCCGGTGCGTTCGCCGTTCGCTTTCTCGGGCCCCTTCCGATCTCGCTTGCACGAGGCCTCTTTTCTTAGAACTTGCTCTGGGCCTGGGCCGTAATATTAATGCGCTCAAGTATCGGCTTGATCCGTAAGTAGCACCATTGTTGGGCTCGAAGCATCATGATTGAGCTCGTGCCATCAAGCCCAAATATAAATTATGGCTCGGTCAGACCTCCTCAGTCACTGGGTCGGACCTATTGTGTTACTCTATTTTTTGGGTGGTTTGTGCGTTTCTGTGGGTACGTCGGCGACTTATCTCGTTGAGCAAAGCAAACATGATTAAGAACAACGGAAACGCTTAGATTCTGCACCTTTTTTTATTTCTACGAGGAACGCTTAGATTCTGTTAACGTGTATCGGAAGGCGCAAAAGCAGTCTTGTGTGATTGCAAGCTAAGTGAGGTCCTTGTCGTACTAGCAACACTAGCACTACTAGCTTCTTTTTCTCGTGAACGTGCCTGAACTTATTTCGTTATGAAAGGGCACTACGAGCTAGGAGTATTAGCTAGCAAGGGGCGTAGGGCGCTATGTACATAATGCACAGAGCCAGTGTGTTCGTAAGACAGTTAATTATCATGGGATTCGACCAAATTAAACTGGTCAGAAACCAACAAACCTAGATTCCATCCGTCTGCAAACTACATATATATGCATAAAGGATAGTATTCAACTTTTTTCTGATCTAACTATAATACTGCAAGCAATGTATACCATTCGAGGATATAAAAAATGAGGTGAAACTGAGCGTACATGTAGTTGATGATCAGTTGTTTGTCATGATCCCATCATTGTGCGCACGATCAAGTTACTCCCTCACAGACAGACGAAGTAACACACCGTGTTCGGAAAGGGATAATTTCTAGTGGTGTTTACATGGACAGTAATTTCCGTCTTAACGTGAAAAAAGTTTATTTACTTACATGGCATTTCTGGTTTACATGTGTGCATATATCCCCAAACTCTTGATATGGTCGTACTCGGCTGCATAGTATACAGTACCCCATGTTCCCTAGCTAGCTTGCACCGTTCTTGAGAGCCGGTACGTACGTGCAACTACTATGCACGGTACCTAGGATGTATATATATGTGGTACAAAGGAATTGTTATAACACACTAGTATAATTGAGAGGTAGATGAACAACGGACATGCGGGCGTGAACAGTGTTTTACCTGGGCAGAAACCAAATCTAGGCCAGATCCACCTTACTTTCAACATGGCGGATATTAACGTTGTTACTGGTGCGAGAATGAAG
Source organism: Eragrostis tef (assembly GCA_000970635.1). Taxonomy (NCBI): domain Eukaryota; kingdom Viridiplantae; phylum Streptophyta; class Magnoliopsida; order Poales; family Poaceae; genus Eragrostis; species Eragrostis tef. The sequence continues at coordinate 98,780 of LAPY01000937.1, read as the reverse complement.
GGGGAGGAGAGATGGACATGGGAGGACACTAACTTAATTTGTTGCTACTGCCTACAAGTGCTATGCAGGAGACATCTCGTACGCGCCTCAGTCTATCAAATCAGTCCATCACAAATGCAGATCACCAAAGAAAAACAAACACAGCATCATCGTAACTGCTACTCATTCCGTTTTGAAATAAACATATGCGAATTTACGGTTTCATGTTTGCATAACGCTTCGGTTAAATATCATATGCTTGAGAACAGAGGGGGCAGATATGCCTAGTTTTTTTTAATCAGGAAACATTCCTTAGAAAGTCTTGCAACCTTTCGGCTAAATTACACTTAAAATCTTACGCAAAAAACAAAATCACTTAAACTCCCATGGATACTACTACTATCTTGGTTAAGTATAGAATGATGTCAATTCGCAAAAAAAAGTATAGAATGATGTCATATATGAGCCATATTCAGAATACAAAATGATTCATCAGCCTTTTTTTTGACACGATGATTCATCAGCGGAGCAGTACTTTGGTGTTTTAGAGAGTGGGCCGAAACAGCAGAGCCGCAGTAGCCCTTCGATTAGCCAGTAGGAGAGAGAACAGACAGGGAAAGCAATGTTTTTCGTTCATTTTTATATTGGAGAAAGCAATGGTTTGATTGGTCAAGTACTTTGGGGAAGATGATGGCCAGCGAATACGAGTGGTGGTGACTCGTGAAAGTTTGGGCTGGCGGGCCCACAGGCTCGATGGGAGCGGTACTAGGTTGTTGCCCACATGAGGGGCACCCGGACCCACTATACCCACCCAACTCCTCTTACTCCAATTCCCAATGGTTTTCCTGCTTGTTTCTCCTCTCTCCTCTCTTGCACGAAAATGGTTTTCATACATGCAAGTGATACTCCCCTTCTCTTCTATACATACTATAGACATGAGCCATCTCTATCAAAAGTGTGATATTTGTGAGCACTCTATTACCAGTTATGTTACATTGTTTACCATAAGGTGTAGCATGATCATCTACAGATCTCATCAGCCATCCATTCCTCTATCAAATAAACAACCCTCTACCGTCCACTACGTTGTCCTAGTAATAGACATATCATTCTCATGGTGACTAAAGAAACGAAAAGCCACCTAACACATGTACAAATGAACCCTGGTCGAAAGACATGACAACTGCATCGGTTGGCAAGAATCTTCACCTCATATTGGCTTCTGTGGCAGTGAGTCATGCGTTGGGCTATTGTCAGCTATTATGTTTGTACGACTGGATCCAGAAGCTCCAATTCACACCAACTGGCCGTTGTAGCTGCAAGACATCTCGTGGGTTGCCGTTGATTCTCTGTCCTACCCATCTCCAACTGAGACCACTCGATTGATCTCATCCACTTGAAACTTTGTGTAAAAGTTGGTCATTCTACTTTCTAATAGAGTCAATTGTGGTTTATCTCATACAATTGGATTAATAAATTAATTTAGTATGTTTTGTGACTTCTCCATAGAGATGCTCTAAAAAAACCTTTTAAAATCCTCTTGTTAATTAACCACTCAAATCCTTCAAAATAGCCACTCAGATGCATGAGATTGGGTTATCCCAGATATAGGCAGTCCTATGATGAAACGCTCTCCTAGTTTTTACCCTTTGTGGGTAGAGGCTAGCTAGACAAGAGTGAAGATGCAATATATGCAATCATGCATCTGTACTCAGCCACACAATGGCTAGCAACGATGAACCTTTTTGTTCTTCCTCCTCGTACTACCCTTTGTTTTCTTGCAATAAACAAAACACACCATGATGCCCATGGACTAAGGTGATTCTAGTGGGTGGGCGTCGTGATCGATGATTAGTTTAGGGCTAAACTCCATACTAGAATCCAGGGTCCTTGATTAGCGTTTGCAACTTTTGAGGTTTTTTCTTCTCCTACCCGCCAAAGACCTGACTCGCCACTACTATATACTCCCTGGCACGTAGGTAATTGTTGCTTTTGGAGCAACTAAACCCGTGCTGTGCTTCGTGTTTAATTCTGTCTTCCTAACCTTTATTTTTCCAACTCCTGTTCGGAAGCACAATTTTCTTTTGCCTAGGAACTTGCATGCTTGCTTTTCGCTTCAGGTAGCTAAAGGTAACTGAGCTAGCAATCTCCTTTATTCTTTGTCTACGTGTGTCCAGCCAATTGACTATGTTCTGAATAAGAATATCTGCAATTTAGAATCCGAAATATCTTTCAGGTGGCTCCCCCAACTTCTTTCCGCTGCTAGGATAATACAAAATATACCCAAAAAAAGAGCCAAATAGAAAAGCTGAATCATGAGCAACCTCATCCATGAATTTGGGGCCTATGTATAACGATTTAATTACTAAAGCAGCAAACGAAAGTAGCTGCAGTAATTCAGGAGAAATTTAGCCTAGAGACAATAAACCAATGAACTTGAGATGTCATGCATACGCAGGCTTCAACTCCAAGCGTCTAACCTTTCGGTACCAAGTAAGGCCACGTACCCATAGAATATTGGTGACGCCTACCCATTAGTACCGTGTAGTTTAGTGGTTCTAGACTAAACTGTCAGCATTTCTGTAATCTGCTGCTCTACACGCGACAATTTCATATGGAACACAAACAACAAAATATCTCAAAATAAAGAAATTAACCACATAACAATTTATCAAGGCCTTGTTTCCTTTGGCACTGCAACTTCCATTCCACAAATACTAGCTTATAGGTTTCTGGAATTTACCGCGAGTAGCAAATTTATTAGAAGCTCCAACAAAAAAACCCGAACATTATGAAATAACTTGCCTCAGATCGAGACGAGGAATCTTTCGAGAGGGGCGGCAGACAAGATGCCTATATACTTAAATCATTTTTTCCATAGGATTGTTAAAATAATGAACTTTAATGGACGTCACGATCTACACCCGGCAAATAAATCAAGTCATATATATTCGATACAGAGGCATTAATTAAGAACAGTCCGTACAGCTATTTGCATAATATTTTTCTTCATGTCAGTCAAAAACTTGTGCTTTGTCGCGTTACGTGATTCTGGTTTAGGATGCATATCAAAGGAAAATATATTTTAAAAAAAAAACATTATAGTTACTCCACATAAGATCTGATAATCATCATTGATAGAATTAGAATAAAACTATATGCATACATGTATTTACTCATAAGCATTCCAGAGATTTTCAAACCCACTGAAAAATAAATAAGTTTCGGTTTACAGTTTGTTTTTTCTGAAAATATCTCCTAGTAGTGAACCAATGAATGGGTAATTGTCTTTATAATCTCATCACAAGTAGCGTTTCATTTCTAGCACCTTGAATTTGCTAAGCAGGAGGTGAATCAATAAGTTCTAAGTGCATTCTCTGTCTCAGGCAACTTGCTACTATTAATTAGTTGACTGGTACCTACTAATAATCTGGCAGTGTGTCAGTAATTTATGTACTATGCATATGTGCATGCATATTCCAGTATCTAGTAAAAAAAATACATGCGCATAAATTGCTGGTTCTTGAATCTGGACATCATATGAGAGTCTATATGGGAAATAAAGAGCAGATGGGTTGACTTAAGGAGTGTGGACTGTGGACATGTCGACATTGCTGGGTAGCAGAAGCAAAGAAAACCAGCAGCGTGCTTACCACGCCAGCACGCAGACACTAATGGCCAGTATTATTAATAAGTACCCTGGTTAACTGGCTGCTTAATAAACATAATAACGTGTCTGACAGCCTGTGCCGTGCGCACCTCGAGATTCACGATATATGCTGACTACTCCACTGAGAGAGTAAACGATCGAGCTTTAGTACTCAACCGATCTGATCACACAAATATGCGTTTGTTGGATTCAGATCGACGAAGCCGTCGATCATCTATGATGATGATTGCTGAGCGCAATAATTCGATTAGTTACGGATAGTAAGTGTTGATTAGGGCATGCACTGGAGGTGTGGTGGCTACTGGCTAGGCAGGCATGTTCTCTTTGGGGGACCATTGATAGTGGCCATGGCAGAAAACAGTACAGTGCCACCGAACAAACAGCTCAGGCTGCTCCAGCCAGTAACCACCAATGGTTGATGAAGCCAGTTCCTTTTTTTTTTCTTCCTTCTCTTTCTGAGATGTAATTTTCTTTAGTTCAAAGTAACATTTGCAAATGTATAGTAGTATCAGATCACAAAAATAAACCAGCACAAAAAGGTACTGATCGTTATTATTTACACAGTAAGAGTCTGATCAAACTTACAGACACATCCATGTCACACCATGGATCATATCACCGATAAATTTGATTTGTGTGGACCTTGTATAAACTTTAGACATGGACTGACCTGCCCGTGCCAGTATCCTGTTGCGACAGGCCGCCCCCTTGCCTATTGTTGCCCGGCTTCCTGCTTTTCCTGGCCCCCATGTATGCAGTCTAATAAATCTACACGCAGAAATAACCACACAATTTCTACACCCTCTTAATTGTTTTTTCTATTTAAGAATTATCGGTGAAAAGTATAATTGTTTCCTTAACAAATGAAACTATGCGTGCCTAAATAAACAACTAGTACATGCACAATTCACAATACTCGACGGTCGACATACACATGAAGTTCAGATCCACATGTTGAGTTATTGTGATGGTGAGGGGTTTGGGTTAAAGCTCTGCTCAGCATTCAACGAACGAAGGGTTATTGAGTTCACGATCTACAAAGGTACTGACAATTAACCACCATCTCTTTCTCAAGGAGGTGAGCTTGAATTTACCAAGTATTACAAAGAGCATTGATAGTTCATATTGTTTCTTCACAAGCTGCTAATGATATGTATATTGGCTAAATATTTATTGAAACTTCTGGGAGCAAGTTCAGATATTATATTCTAATTGGTGAAATTTTGAAGAAAGAAAAACAAGAGTTTATGTCTAGAAAAACTGCCGACCACTTTAAAAATCAATAAAGAGGCTGCTAAATTACCAGTCACTCATACCAAGTAACTGTCGCTAAAGTAGACTGATTGTCGTGTAGTGGCTTGCTGACGTGTAAACGCAACAATGTTGGCTGAGAAGATAAAAGAGGGAGAGTAGTTTATAATGGTTGTGCGTGGCGAAGATGGCGATCTGGTATTGGTGCATTTAGAAAATGCGAATGCGAGTACCAACGGAGCGAGGAACAAATTAAGGTTGCGTTGGTGTCCATGTGGAGGGACATGGGTGGCATTGTCATGTGCCCGTGCGAAAAACAGCCCAGCCTAGTGCGCCGGCCAATCGGACGCAAAAGCGCGGGGCCGCATACATGTCAGCAATCCAACGCTTGCTTTCCTTGCTTGGTCTCACCTCTACCAGCACGCAGCACGCGGCATTTCATTTTTTTCTCTCTCTTATTTTTTGAAAACAAATCATTTCTTTTATTTCTTTTCATTTCTTTTGTGGGATCAACTGCAACTGCTCCTTCCCACTTCCCCATTTCTTTACTGCTCTCTCTCTCTCTCTCTCGTTATGGAGTAGAGAAAGATACACCGGCCTTTCACTGCTCCTAAACCTTATCATTACTCACTCTCTCTCTTCTCCATTAGTCCTGCCTTCACCTCCATGGAGAGAGCCTGATGAGCTACAATCAACAAGATCCAGTGCCACAGGCCTATGTAGCTACTCGCTAGGGTTTCGCTTTTCCCGCCTCATCATCGATCCCTCCTTTGTTCTAGCCAGGGCCTTATATATACCTAGCACCTATCTCGCCTAGATCGATGTAGCCAGCCAACCCCTTCATCCTCAGCAAGCGCTCCCTCCTCTCTTGAGCGAGGTGGCCATGCCGAGTGCCACCCAGTCTTCACTTTTGTTCGTCTATTCCTTTCTAGATGGACGTGTAGATCAGTCTTCTAAATCCTCCTTCCTGGCCGGACGGTGGCTTGTGGCGGCGACCGTGGTGCTTGGCGCGTGGAAAGACAAACAGATGGTCCAATCCGGTTCTTAGATTCTTCGATTCTCTACCTCCCCCCTTTTCCTACCTATATATATCTCATTCCTACATCTGTTGTTGAATTAGATGCATATATTTGGTTCGTTCTCCTATATCCAATTATCCATCGGTGAACAGATACACATTTCCTCTCTTCTTGATCCCAAGTTCTCTGTATGTATGGATCCAACCATATGCATGCGGAATCGCCTTGTTTCCTCTTGATGGGGTTCGGTTCGGTTCAGTAAGATGCATCTACGGATCCCCATCCTCGGTTAGGTATATATGCCTTCTTGCCAGCCGGATCACCTCAGAAGGGCAGCTGCCGGAGAAGGAAACAGTCGGTGCTTGCAGGTGCAGCACCATCAAGATTCACATCGAAATCATCTTCAACAAGATGGTTTACAGTTGCTGTATATGTACGTATGATGAGAATCTTGATGATGCTGCATCAGCAAACACTCACTCGTCACCCGAGGAGTGAGAAAATTTTGGTGCTATATATTGAGTGCTAGTCCTTTCTTATTGCCTTTACTTTGGTTTGCTTTCGGCTGAATTCTTCCCTCTCTGCACATTGTTTCCATCTTGCAAAGAAATCCTACTCCTTCATGGAGCTAGTAGCTGCTTGCCTCGGCTTGGAGCCAAAACAAGTGTCGCCAACAATATATACGTTTGTTGCAATTTCTGTTTCCCACTAACTTTATGTTGATTGGCATCAAGTCCTTACCCCAACAAGTCTCGAGCTGCGAGGTAAGTTTTGGTTTTGTGTGGCCATTGCCGGTTGGGGATAATACATGATTATTAGGGGACAGCATGATTTTATGGTGTATTATGAGTTTAATTGAAAATTCTATTCTGCCAGGAGGAAGCTCATCATTCCATTGGCGAAGGTGCAACTAGTTCAGAAATCGTGTGCTTGAGTATCTCTGAATAAAGTGATTGGATACTAGTTATGACGCTTACACCTTATGAGCTAAAGTTTGCACAACCATCTTATGCATGACTCATATTTTTCATTTGATTCCAGTCTTATCCCTATCTTTCTATTTTTCTTTTCAATTTGACACACATTTTCTTAGTATCCTCCCTCAAGATCATTCCTTAGTACTGGTATGATTGACTAGTTGTTTAACTCAAGAGAGGGCACACCATTTCAATAAGTTGCACAATATTAGTCTATAGCTGGCATATATATAATCAAAGTTGTGTTTCCTTAATCATTTCATCATCCATATACTTTATTTCTTGTCCCCAACCCAATGTGCCAACACTGCACTAGCGTCTGCGTCGTCTGATTGACGTACATATATGCTCCACAAAATATTCCAAATCATCATTAGTTGAGATGTTGTGTCACTCTAGCTGACAGCATATATTCTGTAGTTTTATTGTACCACTACTTCACACATTGTACACCCTTCATCCTATTTCCTAAAACGGTGTTATCCAAGAAATACACACATGCACTTTGAGTAGATACGTAGTAGATATATGCAGCGAGCTTAAGAATATATGCGTGCTTTTGTATTTTTTTTCCTGGTAGTACTCGTGAGTTTGCTCTCATACAAATGGAGGCAACCCCTAATTAAATTATGGAATCACAAGCTTTCATGTAACAGATGGTCTAGTAGTGTACTAGACTACTAGTAGATGGCTACTCGGGATCAACTGCAACTGCTCCTTCCCACTTCCCCATTTCTTTACTGCTCTCTCTCTCTCTCTCTCGTTATGGAGTAGAGAAAGATACACCGGCCTTTCACTGCTCCTAAACCTTATCATTACTCACTCTCTCTCTTCTCCATTAGTCCTGCCTTCACCTCCATGGAGAGAGCCTGATGAGCTACAATCAACAAGATCCAGTGCCACAGGCCTATGTAGCTACTCGCTAGGGTTTCGCTTTTCCCGCCTCATCATCGATCCCTCCTTTGTTCTAGCCAGGGCCTTATATATACCTAGCACCTATCTCGCCTAGATCGATGTAGCTAGCCAACCCCTTCATCCTCAGCAAGCGCTCCCTCCTCTCTTGAGCGAGGTGGCCATGCCGAGTGCCACCCAGTCTTCACTTTTGTTCGTCTATTCCTTTCTAGATGGACGTGTAGATCAGTCTTCTAAATCCTCCTTCCTGGCCGGACGGTGGCTTGTGGCGGCGACCGTGGTGCTTGGCGCGTGGAAAGACAAACAGATGGTCCAATCCGGTTCTTAGATTCTTCGATTCTCTACCTCCCCCCTTTTCCTACCTATATATATCTCATTCCTACATCTGTTGTTGAATTAGATGCATATTTGGTTCGTTCTCCTATCCATCGGCGAACATGTACACATTTCTTCTCTTCTTGATCCCAAGTTCTCTGTATGTATGGATCCAACCATATGCATGCGGAATCGCCTTGTTTCCTCTTGATGGGGTTCGGTTCGGTTCAGTAAGATGCATCTACGGATCCCCATCCTCGGTTAGGTATATATGCCTTCTTGCCAGCCGGATCACCTCAGAAGGGCAGCTGCCGGAGAAGGAAACAGTCGGTGCTTGCAGGTGCAGCACCATCAAGATTCACATCGAAATCATCTTCAACAAGATGGTTTACAGTTGCTGTATATGTACGTATGATGAGAATCTTGATGATGCTGCATCAGCAAACACTCACTCGTCACCCGAGGAGTGAGAAAATTTTGGTGCTATATATTGAGTGCTAGTCCTTTCTTATTGCCTTTACTTTGGTTTGCTTTCGGCTGAATTCTTCCCTCTCTGCACATTGTTTCCATCTTGCAAAGAAATCCTACTCCTTCATGGAGCTAGTAGCTGCTTGCCTCGGCTTGGAGCCAAAACAAGTGTCGCCAACAATATATACGTTTGTTGCAATTTCTGTTTCCCACTAACTTTATGTTGATTGGCATCAAGTCCTTACCCCAACAAGTCTCGAGCTGCGAGGTAAGTTTTGGTTTTGTGTGGCCATTGCCGGTTGGGGATAATACATGATTATTAGGGGACAGCATGATTTTATGGTGTATTATGAGTTTAATTGAAAATTCTATTCTGCCAGGAGGAAGCTCATCATTCCATTGGCGAAGGTGCAACTAGTTCAGAAATCGTGTGCTTGAGTATCTCTGAATAAAGTGATTGGATACTAGTTATGACGCTTACACCTTATGAGCTAAAGTTTGCACAACCATCTTATGCATGACTCATATTTTTCATTTGATTCCAGTCTTATCCCTATCTTTCTATTTTTCTTTTCAATTTGACACACATTTTCTTAGTATCCTCCCTCAAGATCATTCCTTAGTACTGGTATGATTGACTAGTTGTTTAACTCAAGAGAGGGCACACCATTTCAATAAGTTGCACAATATTAGTCTATAGCTGGCATATATATAATCAAAGTTGTGTTTCCTTAATCATTTCATCATCCATATACTTTATTTCTTGTCCCCAACCCAATGTGCCAACACTGCACTAGCGTCTGCGTCGTCTGATTGACGTACATATATGCTCCACAAAATATTCCAAATCATCATTAGTTGAGATGTTGTGTCACTCTAGCTGACAGCATATATTCTGTAGTTTTATTGTACCACTACTTCACACATTGTACACCCTTCATCCTATTTCCTAAAACGGTGTTATCCAAGAAATACACACATGCACTTTGAGTAGATACGTAGTAGATATATGCAGCGAGCTTAAGAATATATGCGTGCTTTTGTATTTTTTTTCCTGGTAGTACTCGTGAGTTTGCTCTCATACAAATGGAGGCAACCCCTAATTAAATTATGGAATCACAAGCTTTCATGTAACAGATGGTCTAGTAGTGTACTAGACTACTAGTAGATGGCTACTCCAAAGGTTATTTGTGATCTGCCTTGCTAGATAATAAGTTTGATCTCTTTAGATTTTGTGTGGTGTTCAGGCCTTGTGCAAATCAAGGGTCAGCAGGGTGCAGCCATGGTAATATCAAAAGAAAAGGGATCGCCACACTGGCTGGATCGTTGAATTTGAAGTGGACCATTGCATGCAGAGGGTGGCCGGCGGTGGTACGTAACGTAGTACATTGCTATTATTGTGCAAAAGGAAGGGGACCGATATATAATGTGAACGATCGAGATGCAGCAGTCCAGACGAGACCAGAGGGATCGATCGACAACCCCTGCAGGTTGGTGGTACAACTACTGTCTCAAAGGTGGAAATTTTCATCTCACTTTACTTTGCTTTTGCCTTCTGCAGCCTCTCTTTGGTCTTTAGTTTCACTTCATTATTGCATCCATATATAAAGCCTGCAAATCAATTAGATTGACAAGTGCGATTGACAGGTGATGTGTATGCCTTAGCAAGCATACAAATGCTATAAGATTAAGAAAAGTAGGTGAGTTTTTTCTGAGATTAAAATCAGAAATAATGCAGATTAAAGTTAGGTCAAGTGCAACTGTGTTGAAATAAAAAAAAGCATGCTCTATTCATTCTAGAACTCCTCTTCAGGAGTTAATCTAGCTATATCTCACACAGTTTATTACAGTTTTGAAATGAACTAACAGCGATAGTACTAGCCGGTATTGTCTCCATAATATTAGCTGGTACTATGAACGGTGAAAGTCCTCTTTCGTGCTATTAACATGAACTTGTTGCTCTACTTTCACCATGCATATGCATGCTCGATGGGTGCACAACATAAGAGCCCCATAAACTGTAAAGTCAACTTTTACTGCAATATATGTTTGATTGTTTCAGTAACTAAGGGCGCGGCAGTACTAACTATAGCCGGCGTGGAAACATGGGTACGTTCATGCTGCACGCCTGCAAAAAGTCTGCAACTGCAAGATGATCTCAGTGTCCGGCCGGCCGTGCTGGCCATACGCATTGCAAGCTGGATCGGAAGCATTCCTGAATCCTGATGAACAACATCTTTCTGCCGCTGACGTGGGGTGAATAGCTTCATCAGGGATTCAGGCTATTAGGTGATCCCATAAACTCCTACTGCTATTAGGTGATTCGCGCAGAGCTCTGCATGCATGCCACTCATCAGATCAGGCACAATCAATTTACTTGCTGCAATGTCACATGTAGATACGGTGGGTTAATAATTGGTCGACTTACTGACCAAGCTTGCAGCAGCAGCAGCACATATATGGTTGCTACTATCTGAGAATGTGAGGCCGGTGTGGTGTGGCGTGGGTGATCACGAGCAGCTAGCGTTTTGAGGTGTATGGACCAGCTGAAAGAATGGCCTGCCTGTGCATGAGCTACGTTATAGTAGTGTGTTGGTAGTGGTACGTGCATGTGGTTGGCGATCGAGGGATGGTGTTGGTCCCGTGTCGTACGACGTAGCAGATGGCCGGGCCGGTAAGATTTGCCTGTCGTTGGTGGTTGTTTCATTCTGCAGCGGTGGCCAAACACCGGGCGGGCCACCGGAGCACTACTGCACGCCGTACGGACTGCGCAGGGCCTTCTGTCATCAATTTTGTCATGGTTATTCCACTTGCATTTGCTTCTCCTGCTCGATCGATCATCAATATACAGACTGTGCCATGCGTGATCTACCTAGCTAGATTCAACTACTGCGTTGATCGAGATCATATGTATTTCCATGTATATTTGCTGTTTAATGTGGTAGTAATCATTAATTTTCTCTTCGAAGAATGTTGCAGGTGATGCATTATCAAAGGATGAGAGCAATACGGCGGTGGTTTAAGCAAGAACAAATTAAAACAAACACCATACTAGTAGAATTCTTTTTGAGGGAAGGATCGACGGCTCTTTTGAGGTCGCATGCATGCACGTGATGCAGCAGTTCCCATCCACCCCCCACGGCCGACCTATCGACCCGACCTGATCCCTGTTGTACGGCAACCATGCCACTGTAACATCCTACGTGTCGATCAATGATATTTCTCGATCTCATCACACTGGAACTCGCATTCTTGGGCTACATGCAGTACTAGCACATATCTAATCAACGTGTGCGAAAATTGATTGCGATTATCTGCTGATTGCTCCACTCGTACAGTACCTGCACTGTCAGGCCTATATGCGTCTATAACCTTCGTCCGTACAGATGCAAGTTTTCTCTCCGCTGGAGCTCAGATTCAATTCCCCACAAGCGTACTCGAGACGTACGAGCTCTATGACTCGCATAAATATATTTAATTTAAGGTAGTCATCGGTATTTAGTGTCATAAAAAAGGAGACCCGCATCCTCATCTCACTCCTGAAACTTACCAGCCGGTTTAATTTGAGCGAGGAATATAGCACGGGTTGATCTGGTACTACCAAACTTACCAGCCAGTTTAATTTGAGCGTGGAATATGGAAATTATGAAGATCTGGCAATGCTTGAGTAGCTACAGATTGCTTACCGGGCTAAAGAAAATACTGACTACTACAAGTTGACGACCAGAACGTAGCAAGCAATGTAGTCGGCATAATGACATGCAATTGCAATATCGAGTTGAAAGCTTTGCACAAGACGTGCAGGTCCTTTGTTTTCTCTTGTCTCTGTTTTTTTTTTCTTGTTTTCACTTTTAACTAGGTTTCTTTTAGTGCTACACTATTTGGCCAGCTTTGGTCTTTTTAGTGTGCTTTCGTGCTTTTCTCTCGCAGGACCAGCCATGGCTGGCTCCTTGTAATATCCTTGGGACAACTTCTTTTCTATCTTAATGCAAGGACAGAGCACCTGCCGTGGTTCGTTAAAAAAAGAAAAGAATATGGCAATTAGTGTAAACATGATGAGGGATAGTATCATCACACCAAATTTCAAAGGATGTAACAACCATCCCATCTCCTCCTTCCTCATGCCCAAGAGAGCTAGCTGCTATACAATATTGCTCTTGTTCCTGCATTATGACGAATAGTTAACCTCCGGCCCTCTTAGCTTTTTTCTTCAGTTGAGAGCGAGCTGGCTGGGAAACAAAATGCATTGGCGTGGCCAACTTTAATTTGTTGGTGCTTGCAAACTGGCTTGTCTGAAAGAATGGAATCGCAGAGACAAATTAAAGCAGACTCGCTTACGTACTTTAGAATATCAGTCCATATATACCTAGTAGATATGTATCTACAGATATAATTGGCTTAATTTTTTGTCAGAGAATTTGTTGTGGCCGGAGAGGTTATCAGCTTAGGTACGTATGTATATGTATATATACGGTAGTACATAGCGGAATTATTAACCTTCACTAGTCACTAGGTATGCATCGCATCTTTCAAAATGAATATTCACCGAAGATTAACAACTAATCATGAATAGAACGGCGGCCTGCAGAAAGCAGTGCACTACGATAGGAGCAAGGATTGCCGTCAGGAAAAAAAAATATCAAAAGATAGGAGCCAAGACAGTGGGAAAGAAACAACCGCGATCCAGCGTAGCCGCAGGCAAAGATGCAAGAGCGTCCAAGGCCCAAAATGGTATTGTCAATGCCAGCCCATCAGAGCCTAGGACACAACTTATGGAAAGAGTCCATAAAGGCCCATTGATCCTATCTGTTTTATTCTTTTGTTGATTGAGAAGACTTAGGCCATGTTTGGTTGAGCTTTTTGCTGCTTTTGCTACTAAAAAAAAGTCAATAGTGTAACCAAAGAGGGTGGCTTTCTCTTGGGTGCTTCACAGAAAAGCAGCTTTCTCGCAGGCAAAATCTCACAGCAGCTCGGCCCTTGCTGCGAGCGGCTGTGGCTTTTTTTTTT
>LAPY01000937.1:40442-53368 GCA_000970635.1 Eragrostis tef | reverse complement strand
TAGGGGGATAGCAAGATTAAAACTGCCGCTAATTCATATTTTAACTTTCAAATGCGATTTATGTTATCTGAGGTTCTAGTTCTGGTACAGTAAATAACCACATCCTATGTTGATTGACCGAAGACAAAATAAGGTTGATTAGATGGGTATTTATTTATTGGGCATGACCCAGCCTATTGATTGAGATTTTGTGCCTCGCTTTTTGTTAGCTCATAATGACAACATAATTACTGAAGAACACTAACGTATCTGTTTAAGAGTCATCTTTCATATATACATCAAAACAAAGTTTACAATGAAGGCAGTGGCAGCTGCACTCCGATTTAGATTTGTTGGCTACTACCGTATAAGACATGAACGAGGATCGTTAAAACCTGATGGGATCCATATACCCTGCTGAATTTTCAGTTACTTACCATTTGGTGGCGGACCAAGGAAATGTGTGGGTGACATGTTTGCCACTTTTGAGGTAATCCTTTTTAGATGTTTTTTAGACCGGGTTCCGTTCTGATTTCGCACTTCTACAACCCCAACCTGTCATGCCATTAAGTAGGCGCAACAAAGTGATCACAATCGAGCATGCAATATTTCAATTTCAAGTAATATATAAGTGTTGGGTCATTGCAGACTGTTGTAGCAACAGCAATGCTTGTCAAGCGATTTGATTTTCAGATGGCTCCAGGAGCACCTCCGGTACATTTCGAACTATTTCTGATTCATTGTAATTGATAAACTATCCGTACCTAATTACCCACTACATATGAGCAATATAATAGGTTGAGATGACAACTGGGGCAACGATTCACACAACTGAGGGTTTGAAGATGACTGTTACTCGGAGGACAAAGCCACCAGTAATTCCAAACCTGGAGATGAAAGTTGTTTCTGACTCACAGGAACTTGCACGCTCTACTCCATCGATGGTTGTTTCTGCTGCTTCTGTTTCTTCAGGAGAAGGTCAACGGGACATCTCCTGATTTATACAGTTTCAAGTTGCAGTTGCATACAAAACGAGTATGTTCTTTCGTTCTCTTGGAGTTGTTTTCATTCAGTGTCTGCATTACTTGGAATTCATCTCTATTCCATTGTTCCGCTGCCGTTTGGATGTGTTGAATGCGCTAAATGGAGCTCATTATGTTGCTCTGGAAATCATTGACAAATGTAACGTTTGGCTATGCAGACATAACATTACAGAGAAGTCTCATCTTCTACAAGGAAAAGCTTTCAAATTTCCCCAGGCTTATTTATTCTGATGCTAGAGCGCATTCATTACATGTTATAGATCTGCTTGTTACTCAAAAGCACCATGGACATATTTACAAATGAGCAAGAAGTTCCGAACATGGACTGCTGCACTTCTAAACCTTCAGAAGGCCTTCCAACTCACGAAGAACATCAGCACGGGTAACTATACCTGTTGATAGTGTTTTGAAGCCATTAGGATTGCAACATACTGTGAGTTACCAAAGTTAAGGATAATGCAAATCGAGTTTATACTTGCAGTTCTATCTCTGCCTTGTTTGATGCTTACCTATTACTTGATTGTCCTGATTTACAATTGGTAGTCTGTGGATCTTCTTCTTTAGCATCAGAGCCGCAGCATCTGTGGATGTTACACATGTACTTTTAGATCAACTTATTAAAAGCTAATACGAAAAGAAAAGTTAGGTTAAAACAGCGGTTACCCATCACTGTTCTGTTAGATGATAGTGTGATAGCAGGAGTGGTCATAACTTCTGCAACCTTGGTCTTTGACTGTACATGTAGCCATAGATCAGCAAACTAAAGGAATAGTGTCGTACGCTCTTCTGTAAATCGAGCAACTTGTGTAGTAGTGTGTTTGTATATATGTGTGGGTGCGAGAAAGAGGGAGTGAGGAAGTGGGAACTTAAGGGAGCTGACCCCATGAGAAGCTCTCGTCCGATCTTTCTTGACAATTACCCCAACGCATCTGAAGTTGCTGTCTACTACTGGAAGCCCTGACACTGCCTCAAAATGGCATTCGACCTCTTCCAATGTCTGCTCTACTGTGGCAATCAGCACAGGTGTTGACATGGCCTCGCGCAAGAGCGCCACATGCTGTTTTCATGAGCCCATTCAAAGTTCAAGAAGATCTCGAGAGGGTGACCAAATGATAACTAGAAGAAACTTGGATGAAGTACCTGATCGCCTACTTCAACAGTCTGCATAACATTACAGAGAAGTCTCATCTTCTACAAGGAAAAGCTTTCAAATTTCCCCAGGCTTATTTATTCTGATGCTAGAGCGCATTCATTACATGTTATAGATCTGCTTGTTACTCAAAAGCACCATGGACATATTTACAAATGAGCAAGAAGTTCCGAACATGGACTGCTGCACTTCTAAACCTTCAGAAGGCCTTCCAACTCACGAAGAACATCAGCACGGGTAACTATACCTGTTGATAGTGTTTTGAAGCCATTAGGATTGCAACATACTGTGAGTTACCAAAGTTAAGGATAATGCAAATCGAGTTTATACTTGCAGTTCTATCTCTGCCTTGTTTGATGCTTACCTATTACTTGATTGTCCTGATTTACAATTGGTAGTCTGTGGATCTTCTTCTTTAGCATCAGAGCCGCAGCATCTGTGGATGTTACACATGTACTTTTAGATCAACTTATTAAAAGCTAATACGAAAAGAAAAGTTAGGTTAAAACAGCGGTTACCCATCACTGTTCTGTTAGATGATAGTGTGATAGCAGGAGTGGTCATAACTTCTGCAACCTTGGTCTTTGACTGTACATGTAGCCATAGATCAGCAAACTAAAGGAATAGTGTCGTACGCTCTTCTGTAAATCAAGCAACTTGTGTAGTAGTGTGTTTGTATATTTGTGTGTGTGTGTGTGTGTGTGTGTGTGTGTGTGTGTGTGTGTGTGTGTGTGTGTGTGTGTGTGTGTGTGTGTGTGTGTGTGTGTGTGTGTGTGTGTGTGTGTGTGTGTGTGTGTGTGTGTGTGTGTGTGTGTGTGTGTGTGTGTGTGTGTGTGTGTGTGTGTGTGTGTGTGTGTGTGTGTGTGTGTGTGTGTGTGTGTGTGTGTGTGTGTGTGTGTGTGTGTGTGTGTGTGTGTGTGTGTGTGTGTGTGTGTGTGTGTGTGTGTGTGTGTGTGTGTGTGTGTGTGTGTGTGTGTGTGTGTGTGTGTGTGTGTGTGTGTGTGTGTGTGTGTGTGTGTGTGCGAGAAAGAGGGAGTGAGGAAGTGGGAACGTAAGGGAGCTGACCCCATGAGAAGCTCTCATCCGATCCTTCTTGACAATTACCCCAACACATCTGAAGTTGCTGTCTACTACTGGAAGCCCTGACACTGCCTCAAAATGGCATTCGACCTCTTCCAATGTCTGCTCTACTGTGGCCATCAGCACAGGTGTTGACATGGCCTCGCGCAAGAACGCCACATGCTGTTTTCATAAGCCCATTCAAAGTTCAACAAGATCTCGAGAGGGTGACCAAATGATAACTAGAAGAATCTTGGATGAAGTACCTGATCGCCTACTTCAACAGTCTTCTGTGACTCAAGATAGGCGCGGAGATCATCGTAGCTCAGGAGCGAGAAGTTCTCAGGCCACTCGCCGGAGATGATGGCTTCAGGGTTCTCGTCCAGCTCAAGCCGGAGGCTCCCGTCAACAAAAGTCGACGCCCTGCACTGAAAGGTTGGTGATCCTCTTCCACCACTGCTCTTAGTTCTTGTGTTGATCTTTGCCCCTCTGGCAATGGAGCAACTTTGGAAGGTATTGATGCATGCCATGGATGGAAGGAAGCTATCAAGTGCTTGGTGATCACTGTTTTGTGGGTGTCTCACTGGTTTTTCTTTGTTCTTCTGCAGATCCTTGCAGGGGAGGGGGATTTATAAAACCTCCACTGTGAGGGACCTGAGGTGGATAAGAATGCATGAAGGCCTGGCCCACTGGTGGCCTGGTGCTGATACTACTGAGAAGATACTATTGGTGAACTTTTTACTGATACTCCTGCTTCTCACATAGTATCTTCTGCGAGACATGGTGGGCTTGATAAACAAGTTAGGCTACTCAGTGTTTGGTTGTTTTGCATCTGGGAGTAGCTAACAGGTAGTTTAATTCTCTGCCTGGGTAACCAGGGCTTACACTGAGCTCATCTATCTAGTGATATATTTACCCATGACATTGGAATGACAATACCTGTGTATTTTATCAAAGCAAGTGCTAGATCTGGATATGTGTTGAACTTTGAGGACGACGTTATAAGTTGCATTCGGTGAAGGAGGCTGCTTTGAGTCAGTCCTTGCTCTGAATTTGCCTAGTTTGGATGTGGATTGATGTGGAATTTGAACTGCATGCCTGCCGGAATTGTGTTTTTCTCCAAGTATTGTTTCTTCTACAGGGACGGAATGGCTGATGTAGCTAGCCGTCATTGGTCGCCGAGATTCCTGTGGGGCCCTCGTCACGTGGCAGTGGATAAGGTGACGGAGTATGAGTGGCTCCATGACATGCTCTCGGTTAGAGCTGAGTTGATGAATGTGAAGTTGCATTTCCACTCTAGTTTCAGATTTTGCTGTCAACAGTTTCATGGTCAATGGTTTGTTTGTTTTTTTGTCGAGTATTGTTGGCCCGTGTTTTGGTTGCTCGTGCTACCCTTGGACCAGCGAGCCGATGGTTTCACTGAAATCCGCGGCATCGCCTTGGTAGTTGGTCCTCTGGTTTTGGCGCGTGGTGCGAGAATCTGTGATGTTAGTTATTGCTTCTTTCTACTATCGTAGGTGGGCCGTTTGGCACTTGATCCAACACTGGATTTAGGTGGGCCGCATGATACAGTCCATGGCGCAGCCCAAACCCGAAGTAGTCTCGGAGCATGCTAGGCAGGCCGTTTTACTTAGCGGGACTTGTCCAGTCCAACCCATGGTTACGTCAGTCATGACGCGCCATCTGTATGGGGTCCCCGAATTCGTCCGTCATGGCAAATTGGCAACGTTCGGTTCCATACAGACATTAGCATATCCGGAACTCCTCTAAAACAAATGTATATCCGATAATGTATCCTCTCCATATAGAACACTAAAGATCAAGGGCATAAGCACAGGACATTTGGAGCGTTTTTTTTTTCTTCAGTTTCATTCATTGAATAAGAGAGGATAAAGAAAAGTGCCAATTTAAGGGCACAAAAATACAATACAGGCGGCGAAAAAGGGCAAGAAGAGATATCTGTTACGTCAGCTCTTGCGTTGACTGCATGGAGCCCACGAATTCTTCTGTCATGGCAAATTGGCGTACAGACATTGGTATATCCGATTGTGTATCCTCTCCGTACAGAGCCCTGCGATCAGCGCTATGAGCATATCTTGTGGAACATACGATATACAATTTTTTTTTTGCGAGGGAAATCATACTATATTGTATATACAGTTAAACAAACACAAGGATCATAAATGCTCCATGCATGGTTCCGATGAAATTTGGATTTTTTATATTTTATTTTCACTGAGTAAGAGAGGGTAAAGAATAATGCAAATATGAGAACACAAAATACAGGCGGCGAAAAAGGACAAAAGCGATATGTGTAACGTGTAAGCAATGCAATCTTCTCGAAACTAAGGTATGGGCCGGTGTGATCCCAATTCGCGCCATCCGTGCCGTGCCGCAGATAAACACCGTCTTCTGGTTGGGCGCCATCATCATAAGAGGGAGGGGGAGGTGAGTCAGACAGAGGAGGAGCCGAGCAAGCAATCAAGGCTCGTCAAACGCTTCCTTCGATAACCGCAACGCCCGCCTCCTTCATCCAGCAAGGAAAGCAAGCCAGCCCAGCCATGGAGAAGGCGATCGACCGGCAGCGCGTCCTCCTCGCCCACCTCCTCCCCTCATCGTCCTCCTCGCAGCCGCAGCTGGCGGTGAGTTCCTGATCCTATTGGGTCGATTGATCTCTCTCCTCAGTCCCCAATTTCCGCCGCGAATTCGTTCGAGCTTTAAGCTATTGATTGATGGGCTCTGCTAATTAATGGTGCTGCGTGATGGTGGGGGTTCAGGCGTCGCCGTGCGCGGCCGGGGACAGCGCCGCTTACCAGAGGAGCTCCTCCTTCGGAGATGATGTCGTCATCGTCGCGTAAGCCTTCTTTCAATTGATCCCCTCCCTCTTTGTGTATGTAGGAGAATTCATATGTGCTGACTCTGACCGAACTGTCATTAGAAGCTAGCGTAGGATCCAACAGAGAACATTGATTTTTTTTTTGAGCGACTGAAAACATTGAAATTAATATGTCCAACCAATTAATTGGATGATATTTCAGTACTTCAGTAAGTCATTAGTCATGTATTGACCTTGTGAGCGAACCTGAAAAGTTCAATCTGCTGACCTCTTATACTGCTGGGCAAGTTAATCAAGTAAATTAGATCATGACAGATAAACCAAGTCATCAGGAAGTCAAGAAGGTAGAAACCACAAACAAACCTCTAAAATCGTAAAGCTTCCACTGCAGTACGAATTCGCATGTACACCCTTTGAGACTACACCACTTACTTGTGTCCTGTGTCACTACAGTGCCTACAGAACTCCAATATGCAAGGCCAAGCGAGGTGGCTTCAAGGACACATACCCAGAGGACCTACTCACTGTTGTTCTCAAGGTTTGCATTTGCTTGTCACGTTTCAGCGCGTTAAAAGTCATTGGCTATGCTCAAAGGAAAGGTTCACAAGCTCATTCATCAATCTGTAGGCTGTTCTGGACAACACTAGAATCAATCCAGGTGACATTGGTGACATTGTCGTTGGGACGGTGCTTGGTCCAGGTTCGCAGCGAGCAAATGAGTGCAGGATGGCTGCTTTCTATGCTGGATTCCCTGGTAAATACACCTTTTGCAGTCACGGCAATCTCGTATGAAGATAAGGGTATTCTATCTTCTGGACAATAATTTTATTCTCTCTTGTAGAAACCGTTCCTGTTAGGACTGTCAACCGGCAATGTTCTTCTGGGTTACAAGCAGTAGCTGATGTTGCTGCTGCAATTAAGGCTGGTTTCTACGATATAGGTACCACAGTCTGATGAAAATTCTGTTGTATATCTTCTTCAATTTAGGGTGCTGAATTACTGCTGCTACTCCAAAACAGGGATTGGCGCAGGTCTGGAATCCATGTCGCTAAACTCGATTGGTTGGGAAGGACAAGTGAACCCAAGAGTAAGGGATTGTAAAATCACACCGTATGCTGCTATGTGTTTCTTAAGGACTATGGTAACACATTTTGTACGCAGATAAGTGCATTCCAGAAAGCACAAGATTGTCTTCTGCCTATGGGAATCACTTCTGAAAATGTGGCTCACCAGTATGGTGTGACCAGGCAGGAGCAAGATCAGGCTGCTGTGAGTTCCTTGGGCATGGAATTTTTTAGTTGCATTTTTCGTCCTTCCCTTAAGATGGAAATTAAGGCTTGGTGTCTTGGCAGGCTGAGTCTCACAGGAGAGCTGCCGAGGCCACGGCCTCTGGAAAATTCAAGGATGAGATCGTCCCAGTGCCTACAAAGGTAAGGGACATGATATTTCTGTTTTCTAATACTGGGAATCAGGAGCGTTGCTAGTTTGTTGCTGCACTGTCGATAGCAGGAAATAAAACGATTTTTCTCCATCCAATTAGATGGGAAAGGGCCAGCAATTCTTTTTATTAATCGTAAAGTATATGTTATGGACGTTCACTAACTCATATATTATGCAGATTGTTGACCCTAAGACTGGAGAGGAAAAGAAAGTTGTGATATCAATTGATGATGGAATTAGGCCAGGCACCACAGCATCTGGACTGGGGAAGCTTAAACCAGTTTTTAAAAAGGATGGTACTACCACTGCAGGTACTGTAGAACTGAACTATTTTTGTTGATGCTTGGTCGCACGCTGGTAAAAGATCATCTAATAAATTGATCAACCTGTGCAGGCAATTCTAGTCAAGTGAGTGATGGTGCTGGAGCTGTTCTCCTCATGAAGAGATCTGTAGCTATTCAGAAAGGGCTTCCTATCCTTGGCATTTTCAGGTGACTGGTCTAATGATCTGGGTTTCCTTATATGCACGAGACATCATTTCATTAGATCACATTGTGTTGATCCTGGTTGTTGAGACAATACTTCCCTTATTTTGTTGTTGCCATTCAACTTCTTCTTCACCTCCTCTATTAGGAGCTTTGCCGCTGTTGGAGTGGATCCAGCTGTTATGGGTGTTGGTCCTGCGGTAGCAATTCCTGCAGCAGTAAAGTCTGCTGGCCTTGAGATCGAAGACATTGATCTCTTTGAACTAAATGAGGTATGTTTAGCTGTTACATTTCGCTTACCCATGCACAGTATCTGATAACCAAGTCATCCATGTGTAGGCCTTTGCCTCGCAATTTGTCTATTGCTGCAAGAAGCTGGGACTGGACCGTTCCAAAGTAAATGTAAATGGAGGTGCGATTGCCCTTGGACACCCGCTGGGTGCAACAGGTAACTGAACACCATCTCATGTGTGAGGTTATGAGGGAACTAGACTAGCATTACATTTTAAGGCATACTGTTGCCAGATTGTGTGAGAAAGTTATCTGAACTTGTGATTCATTTTTCTTCTTTTGTTCAGGTGCGCGGTGTGTGGCTACTCTTCTGAATGAAATGAAGCGCCGGGGTAGAGACTGCAGATTTGGCGTCGTCACCATGTGCATTGGTTAGTTTTGTGCTCCATCATCATCGTCAGCAGTATTACGAGTGATGTGCATAGAGTATGTAATTTACATTGTGCAATGTGTGGATTGCAGGATCTGGAATGGGCGCAGCAGCTGTGTTTGAGCGGGGAGACGCGGTAGACGAACTCTCCAATGCGCGGCCAATCCAGTCACATAATTTTCTGTCCAGGGACACAAATTAGAGGATCATGATCATTTTCTTCAAAGCATCAGTGTAGCATAAAGCAGCAAGGCTGCTACTTTAATTATACGAAAACTGTATTCATTTTCTCAGATACAGGCTCGTTTGTCATGTACCCTAAGAAACCATATACGAATAACGAAAGGTATAATATTAGACATCTCAATGTTGTCCTGTTACATTAGATGTGACATTGTACTTTCAGTCCAATTGCAATTCGCAGAAGTGGGAAAGAAAAAGGCACTTGAAGCAGGTCAGTAGTGTCTGCTTGTTTCGGTTGCTTGTTCCTGAATCTGGACAGACAATGACTACTGCTTGAATATAAAAGATGTGTCATTTGGCTAATTGGAAACTGCAAAGTTGCTGAGACGCTTTTTGGTTTGCTGTGAATGTGACTTACACTACTGGTAGCAACTGGGAGGTCTGTCTTGTGCTGGAATCGGATTCTGGGGGCGTAGCTTGAGAACCAGCTTTACTAATTGCTTCAGTGAATCTTGAAAGCGAGGCGATGACTTGAATATCCCCATCCATTGTGGGGTTGGTTTCCTACTAGTGGCTCTTTCAAAATGTTTCTCCTGTGAGCATGAGTTGAAAGCCTTGTATCTTTGCCCTCTCAGGCTGAATTCTTGAGAGTGCTCCAATACCTTTGCATGATTCTTTCAAGACCGAATCATGTAGTAGTATGTCTACTTGTAATCGGCATGTTGAACTCTAGAAGTACTAGTTTGAGTAATGCATGCTGCGCGATTGAAGCTGCACTGGAGCAGCTTCTGGTGGTGTTGGTCAAAAAGAGATGAGCGGGGAGTATTCAGCAACAGGAGTACCTTTCGTGGGGGCGCATAAACAAGTTCCTCGTGATGATTAGGCAAGATATGATGATGAGGCTAGGCGCGGATCTTGGCGCCATCATCGCGAATCGCTTGGCACTTGTTGGAGAGGCTGACGGTGGGCCAAGGGCGTTGTATCGGTTGGTGGGCCTGTTCCCCTGCAGCGAGACATCGCCGTCTGGTACGGCCCGCACGCACGCACTCACGGAGACCCAGATGCAGAGCCAGAGGCCCGTGTGATGTGCCACCCACTTCCGCAGTGTTTGTATACTGATGACGATTTCATAAAGCGAAATCGTATAGTGTTACGATAAACCGAGCGCTAGACTGATTATACATAGAGAAAGAGAGACTGACCAGGTGGGCCGCAGGCGGACAACACAGGTTGCTGCATTTGTTGTTGCTGGGACATTGATGTGGTGATTACTTAAGGGCAGGCAGGGGATTTATATGCTAGGAGTACCTATGAATGAGATAGAGGGGAGAGAGAGAGAGAAAGGGGATGGATGGTTGTGGGGCCAGGGCTGGAGAGGTAAGGCTGTCGGGGCACGGGGTCAACAGTTGCCGCTCCTTGTCGGCTTGTCCCCTCTCTCCTCTCTTTTCGCTTTCCTGCTGCCTCTCACCATCGCTACACGCACACGCGCTCTGATCAACCGCATGACGCGCAGACCTTCGACATAACGGGACAATTAGCATTCTTTTAGTAATACTATAACGCCTGTAATTTACCTTTTCTGCTGTTCTACATTCCCAAACACATTGAACAAAAGAGGCCAGACAAGACAAGGACAATGGCATGCAAACAGGACGGTGCAGCCCACGGCCCCTTTTCTCTCTTTTTCTCATGCCCATGCACTGAGCAAGGTCAACCATGTACTGCGCTCCTACACTGACGGTTGCTCTCAGTCCTCCTACTTGAAGGTTAGTTTTGGGAAATGTTTATCGGAGGTTAGTTTTGGAAATGTACTACTCCTACTTGATTCCGCTTGCTTTCAGGCCGATGCGATTTGGGCGGCCGCGCCGGCAATGTGATGGATACCGGTGCCGCTAGTACAGGTACGGGCCCTTTTCGTCATTTCGATATCGAGGACCTTGCCTGCCTCGATCCTCACTCTCCTCCCAGGGCCGAGATCGAGAGATTAGAGAGAGACAAAGTGGCAGGTTACCCGGCTGGGTGGTCTTGGAATGCTTAATCTGCCTCGTTAATCTATAAGGGGGTTTGTTTCGTGGGGATCTAAAATTTAGAGGGGTCTAAAAAAAAATCTTATCATTTAAGAGTATTAAATAAAGTTTAATTACAAAACTAACTGCAGAACCCCTGGTCTAATTCGTGAGACGAATCTAATGAGGATAAGTAAGCCGTGATTAGACGACGGTTACTGTAGCATGATTGTAGCAAACATAGATTAATTAGGCTCATTACATTCGTCTCGTAAAAATATACCTATCTGTAAAAAGGTTTTGTCATAGACTTTATTTAGTAATAGATTCTCTTTGTTTAGAGACTTTTAAAATTTAGTGCTAAAGTAAACGAACAGGCCTGTATAGTATATTCTACGTAGCGTGCCAACAAATTTCCTACGCCTTAGAGGATCCTAAATGACTTCTTAAGACTCAGTCACAGGATCGAAAGGAGAGAAATGGAAGAGAGAAGAGATAGTTCTTTGTTAATAGTAGACTTAAGCATTCTATCGAGTTGCCAAACACGCGGGAATAATCATTATTAATCTAGAGTCCAAGCAAACTCTTGCGATGATTTTTAGACGAGGTGAAAAAATAAGACTCGATAATTGATTGTATCTTTAGACACGCTCTTACATACAGTTGCCATGATGTGTCACTGGTTTTCAGTAATTTTCCCACTTTGAATTGATACAAGAAATGCTCAAAAAAATGTTACAAAACATATATTTTCTACACGCCCTTCACCTTTCATGCAAAGTTGAAGAATACTGGTAATTCTCCTGAGGCTCCGTCCAAAACATATTGTTTCCGGTTATTAACACTGCCCTCTCCATGATCGAATTATCTCCTTGAATTAGTGAGGCAACAGCTGCAGTAACCCATATTAGCTGTCTACAGTAGATGATACTACTGCGTAGTAACGCGAGAAAGGGGTCGCGTGGACGACTTTTTCACGGTCTTGCCTTTGCTCCATTTTTGCGTTTGCCCTTTTGCATTTTGTACGCCCAACAAAGGCACCCCGGGGCCCCACCAACGGACGAGACCGAACTAAGAAATGCTGTGCCTACGTCATTCTTCTGCTGGAGTTGCGGACATGAATGTTAAACACGTCTCGAA
Organism: Eragrostis tef; assembly: GCA_000970635.1. Lineage (NCBI taxonomy): Eukaryota > Viridiplantae > Streptophyta > Magnoliopsida > Poales > Poaceae > Eragrostis > Eragrostis tef. The sequence continues at coordinate 41,386 of LAPY01000937.1, read as the reverse complement.
CGTGAAAAAAATTGTTCGTTCATGCAAAGCTGTAGTATTGCAAATTTGCAACTAAAACGGGAAGGTAGCGTTGCATTTGCAATCATTAATTGTTAACTATCTTTCAAACTTATGTATGCAAATAAGGCTCATAGTCTGAAACTTGGTTGACCAAGAAATATTGCCCTAGTACCACTTTTAGCATGAAAATGTTTTCCATCATATGTACTTACGCCGTAAGATAAATAACCAGCAAGTGCAAAACTATAACACATAGTGAAACCGTGTAACCGTGACTACCATGTTATAGATAGCAACATTTCACGACACATATCACATATGCTTTCCTAAATGTTTGTAAGCTTTGTGAATCAAACTTAGCGAGATCCACCACAAAGTTTACGTGGTAGAAAGCTGACTATGCTTGAAGAGGTCCTTAAGATCATTATAGTGTCTAATGAAATAAAGTTTCTATCATGTACTCCAATTCGTGATCTTTATGATTTCGGCACTTCTCGAGTAGTAAAGCCTATATCAAACTATTCCCAGTGAATGAATAAAATAAACTCATCAACGTGGCGCTGTCGACAAGGCATGAAATCTCGATGCCACGTCTTGCCATAGAAGTTTCGTTAAAGAAAGAAGTCTTTTGTGAAACTCCATTTTCTCTAGCGAGTGGCGTGTGCTCCCTAGCATTTAGCGACAATCCCGGCACTGGAGGACCCACACGTCAGGATTGCAGGAGCAGGAGGCCAAAGCTTCCTCTACTGCACCGCACGCATACCCAGAACTCAGTTCACCTCCGCGCCTATCTCTGATAATAATAGCCGTCTCCTCCTTTCCTCCCTCTCGAGGTGTCTCTCCCTAAACGCACAGCACACATCAACACCCAACCAAGAAGATTCAGAGCAGCGAGATGAGAGGAGGACCGGGACCCACAGCGGCGGCGTTCGCCTCCGGCGCGC
>LAPY01000936.1:134841-146110 GCA_000970635.1 Eragrostis tef | reverse complement strand
GGTGTAGCTACTCCCACATTTGTATCTCACAATCTAGAGGGTATTTCTTCATACTTGGGGTTTCTAAAAAAAGTATGTACACATACTTGATTTTTAAAAGTAGTATGTGGACATACTCCTTTTTTTATATGAGGATACATCAAGTTTATGGACATACTCTTTTTTCTATACAGGAAACGCGATATATAATAAGGTGCAAAAAAATGTGAGCTCCACTCAAAATTTTTCATGGTTATCACTTTAAGAAATGTTATTTTGGGTATGTGAACATACCCAAAATGATAAATGGGTATATACACATACCCATGGTGGTTTTATGAAAGTGGGAGTAACTACACCCGGGAGTAGAATGGATTTTCCCATTTATATATATGGGTATTGCTGTATCAATGTTTTTGAGAAAATGACGCAACGGTGTATTGACGTATCACGTATCGGTGTTGGTATTGCCGTATCAGGGCAACATAGGTTTTGACCATATGGCTCATGTGCATTACATCAAATTCTGTGATCTGTTACCTTCCTTTACCATGTACTATACCAAAAATTGTGGAAGAACTTTTAACTGGGGATTGATCACCACAGCTGGGCCTTGTCACAACAACTGTATGCCACATGTGTATTCTCTCCCAAGGGAGGGAATTCATTACCCTTTTCAGATACATTTGCATGATGTGTACGCATGACATTATGTGCATCATTTTGTTGTTGTGATAAGATTCTGACATCTCATTTCTGTGCAATCTTACTATGTGCCACATTATAAGCCTATACTTATGCCAATATGCAGGCAAGACCACACTCTTGAAGATTCTTGCAGGAAAGCATATGGTTGGAGGAAGGGATGTTGTCAGAGTTCTGAATGGTTCAGCTTTTCATGATACACAGCTCGTGTGCAATGGTGACCTTTCATACTTGGGTGGTTCTTGGAGCCGGACTATTGGTTCAGCTGTAAGTTCCCTCACTTTTTTCTTGCTGCAGACATTAGACATGGTTCATGCTTGTTCTTATTCCTTCATAATCAATTTTTGCATAACGGCACTCTTCCCTGCAAATGGGATTTTGCCACATGGAACTTTTGCAATTTAAATGATAAATCATTGATGGATTCTTGTTTACGTATTTCTCCGATGAAAATATTGTGTATACATTTTTTTCTATTCTGAGTTTGAAAATTGCAAATGCACAACAAAGATATTCACATTAACGGATCATATTGGTCCAAGTGCATGATTTCTTACTGTAATTGCTATGTGTCTCACGTGTAAGCAACTTTCTCAGGGCGATGTTCCACTGCAAGGTGACTTCTCTGCCGAACACATGATTTTTGGAGGTACTTCGTCATAGTAATGCCTATCATTTCAACATTTGGTTCTTATTGAATATTGGTAGAAGAAATCATTTATCTCTCGTACTCCTTTGTCCTTGAGGTATAACATCTCATTCATTGCTTTAATCATCTCTTGTAGATGACGTCCTACTTGCATATTGGATTTTGTATAAATGTTGCTTCCACATCCATAGTTTGCCTTTTCCCCTTGTTTAGTAATGGCTTCTGCTAAAAGATAGACACTAAATTCAGCAATATTGCTAGTAAAAACCTTGTAACATTTCACGCTGGTGAGAGTACGTGTAACATGCCTTTGATTATCTGCGCTGAAATATGAGCAGTTGATGGGGTTGATCCTGTCAGGCGTGAGAAGCTGATTGATCTGCTAGACATTGATCTGCAATGGCGCATGCATAAAGTCTCAGATGGACAGCGTCGAAGGGTGCAGATTTGCATGGGCCTTCTTCATCCATACAAGGTGGTGTCCTGTTCTTATATTTGTGTGGGCTCTGTTATTTTCACAGCATGACACTGAAGTTAATATTGCCCCCACATTAATGTGGTACTAGAATAGAATAAATCTAACCGACGAGTTATATTTCAAGGCAACATTCATACATAAGTTTTCTTAATTCTTGAGTACTTGCATGTGCTTGGCGCACTACTTACTCAGTGAGCATGATTAGATAGCTGTACTGTTCATGTCAAGGAAAAAATATAGCTATGCTCCCTTAATTGTTCTGATAATTTTTTCCAATGTGTAAATTATTTTGCTTGGAAGGCAGAATGCGAGAAACGTTTTGTTGAGCATATGTGAAGCTCCTCACCCTTACCTGTATGGCGCAGCTTGAGGCTGGCACTCACCTGACCCTTCTCAATGACTTGGCAGTGCTCCTGGCTTTGTCTTTGGTGCCATATATCTCATTATGCTCTTATTATTCTCATGAACATCAAATTATATGTTTTGATAATAGGAAGGGCAATTCTCATATATGATATTTCATAGTGATTTCCCATTGGTGATTATTTTGTGTTTAAACATTTCTTTGGTGAAAGTTGTTCACGTGGTTAACCCAAATATTTCATGGTATTAAGACATCTGAAGACATTGCAGGTGCTCTTACTTGATGAGATTACCGTTGACCTGGATGTCGTAACCAGAATGGATCTCCTTGATTTCTTTAAGGAAGAGTGTGAACAGGTAAAGTTTCAGTATGTTATATATCTAGTTTGTCATGCCTTTCACATTGCATAACACTAAATGTTCGTCACAGAGAGAAGCCACAATCGTGTACGCCACTCATATATTCGACGGACTGGAGACATGGGCTACTGACGTTGCATACATCCAGGAAGGCGAATTGAGAAAATCGGCAAAATACTCTGACATTGAAGAGCTGAAAGGTGCCAAAAACTTGCTGTCCGTAGTGGAGTCATGGCTCCGATCTGAGACCAAACTCCCAAAGAAGGAACAACCTCCACGTTCGGAGACTCAGCCCAGACGCTCCTCACCGTTTGATGCTTCTCCTTTCCGTTCATCTAGACATATGGCCTACTACCGTTGATGATTATGCACTTCTCGAGACCTAATCTGTTTCCACCTAGTAGTAGTTTAGTTGCGAAATTTGTCATCTTCTTATGCTTCACTCCCTTGTAGCATACATCTATACACACACATGGTCTCACACAAATAAAGCGAAGAATAGCTTGCTCATGTTTTTTATGAGCCATATATGCCATTATTCATTCTGCACTGTCTTTGATGTATTATAAAAGAATTCAATCCGTGTCTCTGTCCAAGGAAGCTTGATGTATACTACTGAAGTTCTCGCGTTTATCACGAGAAAGTAATGTGTTGCTGATTCCTGATGCTGCCACACACTTTGTAGTTAATCCATGGATAAACTTGTGAAAGCCTGGGGATGCGTAAACTTTACTAGCAAACCTGCAATGGTTACTTGGTTAGCGTTGCCTAACAGCTACTACCAATGCTGTGATGCTTTTCTTTGCCCCTGTAGCATGTGCTGTCCTGGAATGATGCCGCGTGAGTCTTGGGTTGCCCTGCAACTTGGCCGAGTTGATTGTGCGGTCGTGGCTCCACCGCTTGGCCGCTTGCCTGGTTTTGTTTATCCCTGCCAATCTTATCTGTAATGCGTTTCACATGATCGTCATACGGAAACAAGTCGACATGCAGGCGTTGTCCTTGTCGGTCTTGCCGTGCTGCCGTCCATGTCTGCTGCCCATCTGTAAGCCAGCCTTATGATGGCTTCCGGCATTGACTTCGCTAGTGATCACCGGCCTGTTCGGTGATGACCGGAATCAGTGCAGGATACGTTGCAGATAATTTCAACTTATTGCTAGAGCTTAGGGAGCATCGTTGTTGTTCTCAGTCAAATGCATTCTCCTTTAGATAATGGTCAGTTAGCTGATGCAAATTGATGTCCTTCACAGAACGCAATGACCCATTATCCAAGATTCCTAATCACTTCTGTTAGCTGACTAAGCCGTATTCGGGCGGTGCATCTGCGTCAGACGCGGCTCGGCTGGGTACGTTCGAACCCGTTCCTCGATCAGTCATAGTACGACTCCGTATTTCTCCATCGAAATGTCACGAGAAAAATGTGGTTTCGCGTGTAAATAAAGCAGACCGGCAGCGAGAAGAACGAGTATTGCGTGGAAGCTACCGCTGCCGTGCTCTGTCGTTCGTCGTCCCAGTTCTCTTCATGCAGAGTTGCCGCTGCCTTTTTTACCCGCCGCGCCACGTCCCGTCAACGGTCAACTCTAGCGCTCTGCCCCTGCGCGGTGCGCGCTGGCTGCGCCGTCCGTTCCAGAGCCCACGAGCCCAACTGATACTGCGTCCGTGCTCGTACTCGATTTGGGTCGTTATCGAGTGAATCGACGGCCCGGGTATCCGGCCGCTCGGATATGGTCATGCGGGGCGACCGCGCGTGCGGCGCTGCGTGGGGCGAAGGCGCAGAACGTGTCGGCCGCTACCTAACCTCCCGGGGCCACCACATGACAGCGTTTTACCCGGTAAAGGCCGGAAAAAGATACTGGCACCACTTGCCAGTGCCTTTCATTTTCTGAAAACCAAAGTGGCCACGTCATTTTATCTTGTTTCTTTAGTTTCCTAATTTGGGGTCCAGGGCACACGAAATGGAGAAATATCCGCGCATACTGCCTACACCTTTTCTCTTGCTACAGACAAGAGGAAAAATGTTGAGCGTTTCTACGTGCTACAAACAACTTTCGACGCTCGATTTAAACATCGAGCAATGTATGCATATTACTAGTACACACGAAGGAAACGATTTTGCGTATCACTCTGCAAGCGTGTATGGTTCCTGAAAGGGAATGTGCATAAAATCGTAATTGGACAATGGCACGATGCATTTGGGAGGGGCACGTCTTGCTCAACCGAGCTTTGATTCCTTCGCAAAGGACAAAGGATTGGACATGAGTGGTGGGCGACACATTTTGGAAAGTAGACTGAAAGCACGGGATAACATTTCTAGTTGTCTTTATAAGCGAGGAAACATGGCAATGGCTGGTTTGACTTATTTAAGTTAGCTCAACGACGCATATCTGATATTTTACACTTGATTGTACTCACATCACTATCATTAATAGTTGAAGCTTAAAGCAGTTATTTGAATTGTGTATGTCTATAGAGCCGGTGATTATATTGCAATAGATTGTGTTGTGGAATGTGAAGCACCAGACACCTCGGATTGATTCTTGTTACCTTCGTCATAGGGACGTGAAAAACCAATAAGCTTTGCCATTTTTTATATATTTGTTCTGCACATACATACGGACCTAGCATGTCTATTTTGAAATGATATTGGTGTAGCCCTTATTTTTTGATAGTGAACATTTTTGTTAAAAACAAATTCAAATGATAAAAATTTATTCATAGGTTAAATGTTACTTGTACAATACTATTTTTCTTTGCTGATGTTGGTTAACTCAAAGAATGGAGAAAGTAGAACCGATATTTTCATAAATAAGTAAATGCTTATCCGAAAATTTGACCGGCCGATGCTATTAAGTAAAATGTGCAAAATAATATTAGCAGCAATGTTTGCAGCTTGCAACATGTTTCTCCATTCCATTGGCAAGCGGCAAAGAAAAGGGAGAAAAAAACAGCTCAACGAGTGCGAGTACAACCAAAAAAACCATAAAGGGCTGGGAAAAGAAAAGAGCAACAACATAAGGTGGCCGCACCTGTCAATTACTTGCGCGAACCTGCTCCCTGTTAATCCGTTTTCTTTAACCGGGTGGCGCCTATTTACTAATCATCATCCCCTTCCCCGTCTTTTCTCGTCCAGGTCTCCTCCGTCTTCGTCTTTGCTCTCTCTTTCTCTCCCTCCCCCCTTCCCTTCTCTCCCTCCTCTCCGTCTCGCGGCGAATTCGCCGAGACGACCAGGAATTCCACGCGGAGAAAGGAATTTTTTGTATCTGTTTCTCCGGATCCGTGCACCGCTTTGGAAATTCGTTCGCCCGTTTTGCTCGATTTAGATTCATTCCTATTCGTTCTTTCCGTTCCTTGTTCGTTCGATTGGAGTCGGGCGCCGCCCTGATTTCGTGCTCCCCTGTCTGGATCTGGTCTCGCTGACTCCCGTCCGCCCGGAATCCCGATTTGGCTCGGCTCGGCCCGGTGCCGTCCCGCGTCGCCGTGTTCGGATCTCGTCGGATTAGAAGGAGAAGGGGCTTCTCGATTCGTCTCGGGTGGAGATGGACCATGTTGTCGGAGGCAAGTTCAAGCTCGGGAAGAAGATCGGGAGCGGATCGTTTGGAGAGCTCTTCCTCGGTGAGTTTCTGCCTATCCCCTTTCAATATCTTCAGAAAACGTGCTTATTCCATTGTGGTGTGGTTTAGGGAGAGAGATGCTAACTTTGTTCTTCTTGTTTTCTCTCGATTTTAGCTGTGAATGTGCAGACTGGAGAGGAGGTCGCCGTCAAGCTGGTATTAGATTCGCTTCACTTTCCCTTGCACCTTTACTTTGCCGTGCTGGCTAGTTGATTTTATGACAAGATCGCTAGAAGAAAATGTAGTGAAATGCCTGTGCTGGGTGATGGGCCCGTGGCACTATTTGTCAATATGATTAGTTGTTCTTGTTGATGAAACGATTAACATTGGTGTTGCTGTGGCTGTAAAGGAAAATGTGAAGACAAAGCACCCGCAGCTTCATTACGAGTCGAAGCTATACATGCTTCTCCAAGGAGGAAGTAAGCTACACATCCTGGAGTTATGAATGATACTTCGTGAGTAGCTGCCACGACCGTGATGACTTGAGTTGACCTTTTTTCACCCCTTGGTTACAGCTGGCATCCCGCACTTGAAGTGGTTTGGTGTTGAGGGGGAGTATAATGTGATGGTGATTGATCTTCTCGGGCCAAGTCTTGAGGACCTCTTCAACTATTGCAGTAGAAAGTTCTCGCTCAAGACCGTGCTGATGCTTGCTGATCAGATGGTGAGAACACAATTTCTTTTCTGAACTTGCATCTTGCCGGTTCATTATAGTGAATACATTCTTTGTGTCTTATCTCTTATCCTTTAAATTGCTGGCTTCTGTTCAGATTAACCGAGTTGAGTACATGCATCAAAAGGGGTTTCTTCACCGTGATATAAAGCCTGATAATTTCCTCATGGGGCTTGGCAGGAAAGCCAATCAGGTTTGTTTCATATGGACTTGAATTCTCAATGTTCCACTCTATATTTGTGGCATATGCATTTTTGTCTCTTAAATGCTTCACCTATTCTGTGTATTTGGATTTTCCTGTTTGTGGTGCTTGAATATAATTAGTTCTTTGTAGAGGGATTGGATCTTAGTGAGAAGAACCAAAAGAATTGAACAATAGAAGGATATTGGTTGGGCTGCTTAACTAGTTCTTTTAATGCGACATATTTGCTTTGAATTCAGTATGGTTACATTAGTGTGCTTGTAGTCTACTGTATTGCTTCTACAGCATGATTTGTTTTCATTTTGTGATCCAATGGGTGATGTTGGATGATACACCAGTTTGTTCTTTTGATGTAGTCTCACAGCTGCAATGCTAACAATATGCCCCAATTGAGAAAAACATGTCTGGAACAGAAATTATTGGTTCGGTAAGTGTTGGACTTACCGGCTTTCGTTGCAGGTATACATAATAGACTATGGACTTGCAAAGAAATATAGAGACCTTCAAACTCACAAGCACATCCCTTACAGGTTGGTGAAAATTGCTCATAGGAGTTGCTGAATGCTGATGATGATGTTGATACGATGTTGTAGTTTTATGATGATGTGATGATGTAATGCACATTTCAATATGCAGAGAGAACAAGAACCTCACTGGAACTGCACGATATGCAAGTGTCAATACACACCTTGGTGTTGGTGAGTTCCTCTGCCCTTGCATCATTTAGCTTATTAATTGAGTTGACATTTATTTGATCTTTGATTTTTTTTACTTGGTGCAGAGCAAAGCAGAAGAGATGATTTGGAATCTCTGGGCTATGTCCTTATGTACTTCCTTAGGGGCAGGTTAGTTTGTGTATCTGCTGTAACGGTTCTTATCTTATGCGCCTTTAAATAAAATACTAACATAATAGTTCCACTTGAACAGCCTGCCATGGCAGGGGCTGAAAGCAGGCACCAAGAAGCAAAAATATGACAAGATCAGTGAGAAAAAGATGCTTACTCCAGTGGAGGTAGTTCATAAATAAAATCCCATATTTATGTTTTTGGAGAGCACAGTACACAAAAATTTATATGTTACAATTATGGTTTAGGTACTGTGCAAATCGTACCCATCAGAGTTTGTCTCTTACTTCCACTACTGTCGTTCTTTGCGGTTTGAAGACAAACCAGATTACTCTTACCTGAAAAGATTATTCCGTGATCTCTTTATCCGGGAAGGTATGGTTTTTGAAAATAAATTCCCTTAAGCTTGTTCCTTCTTTTTTCATGTTCATTATTGTTGTTTCCTACAAGGTATAGGCTGTTTTCCCTTATTTTGACGGTATGGCTTGTGCAGGATACCAGTTTGATTACGTTTTTGACTGGACAATTTTGAAATATCCCCAAATAGGCTCCAATCCACGGATGAGGGTACGCGCTTTTGGCGTTTTGCTGTTTGTTACATATAATTGTCGTTCGTTTTACTCATTCGATCTGTTCTTGGTTTAGGCAAATGAAAGGACTACTGGACCTGCTGGACCCTCTATTGAAAAGATAGATAAGACTCCAGGTTTGTCCATCACATGGGACTTGTATAAGAAAGCTGCGATAGATTACATAAATGCAACACATAACAAGTGGCATCTTTTTAACAGGTGAAGCATCTGGTAGAAGAAATCCTTCTGCCTCTCTGAATCAGAATGACAACTATGTACAGCGACCACGGGAAGGCGTATCCATGTCACTAAAGGAAATTGTAAGTTGAAACTTCTCATGCATGAACTTGAGAAAAAGATTCGCTGCATGTGGTGCCTTTTTTTTTTTTCCTTACGTGGTCTTGTATGTATCTCCAGAAGTTTAACTATGCATGATGATTTTCTCAGATGCATAGCACAGACCGGTCTGGAGAACGGACTGTGGAGAGGCCTCGCACATCCTCTCGCACAGGCAGCGCGTCGCGGAGAGCTATTGCATCAAGCAGCAGGCCAGCCTCATCTGCAGAACCAAGTGAGCAGCAGTATAACCGGACAAGCAGGTTGTTCTCAAGCAACAGTGGCAGTCGACCATCTAGCACCCAGAGAGTTAATCCAGCGGCAGGTGAATCAAGGGCCACTTCCCTTTCACGGGCAGCTGTTGCGAGAGGTTCCCGTGATGAGCCTCTCCACCGCAGCTTGGAACTCCTGTCCCTTGGTGGTGGTAAAAGGAAATAGAGGAAATGGGGAGGAGGCCAAGAACTGTTTGCGACTCTGTAAATGACAGGATATCACCTATTTGTCAACAGTTTCCCTGGGGCATCTCATAATTTCTTGGTGCCCCGGCCTGTTGTATCATTGCTTCATAGATAGCAATAATTTGTTAATGTGTGTGTTTGTGTTAGGGCCAAGTCCTAGCTATGTGATGATTAATTTAGGGGTGGTCAGATTCACATATTTATGTCTCTTCACCCTTTTGCTGGACTTGGCAACTTCTCCGAGACAAGCTCTCGTGCATTTCCTGTTGAACTCTGAATTTGTCTATTCAACAGAAGTTGATAGAAGGGGAATTCCTGTATAAATCGCTGTCTGTTGGTTTGCGATGGTGTTCGCATGTCGGCAGCTATCAAAATGACGTGGAGTCACACGAGCTGAAGGCTTCACATTTCATTCCTAGGTCCGGACTCCTCGCTATATTTTCTTCTCTTTTTTGTCCTGACAGATAAATTATTTAGAGAATGGAGAGGTTATACAGGCATAATCAGAACTTTGAGGGCAGGAAACCAAATCCAAGGGTCCGGGATAGAGGAAGGGAGAAGCTCGAGGAACTTCACCTGCACCTCCGGCAATTTGCTAAGTGCAACGAAAAACTGATGAACAATGTAATTATGTAACACACAAGTCGCGTATGCCCGGTCACTAAAAAAAAAAGAAAAAAAAAGTCGCCTGTGCGCTCTTGGGCCGCGAATGAGAGTGTAAGGCCTGCTTAGCCCATGGAGCCGTCAGGGTCAGCCATCGCGGACTGGCGCAGCGCCGCAGGCACAGCACAGCAGGTGGGCCAATCCAATCCTATATGCCGAGCGACCAACAATTAACATATAATAGATCAGTGTTTGAGATTCGTAGAGGTAGAAAGTGGGAGGATTGGATAGGGTAGAAAGTGGGAGGATCTGGATACGTGGCGTGATTGAAGCGGGTGGAAGGAGGGAGAAAAGAAAATAAATTTTAAACTTTAAACGCATTTTTCTTCTAAATCATAAGTTCGTTCTCGAATCTGTTTGAACCTATGTGTTTGTTACAATTAATCTTAAAAAATAGATCTAATATGGATATTTTTTGAATTTTAAATTTTCCGTCAATATTTTAAATATATTGTGTCAACATTTTATTTGCACTGCGTCAACATTTTAGATGTACTATGTTAACATTTTTGACGAAAATGTTAATATTCTTCTTAAAAATATTAACACAGGTTTAGAAAAATGTTGAAACAGTTGTTTATAAATGTTAATGGTCGATTGGTAGACTAAATTGACTTAGGTGGGCCGAATTTGATAGGCTATTGGACTGAACTAGAAGTTGAATACTGTGGGTCGGCCTATGCAGAGAAGTCCCCAGCAGGTGCAGGAGCGAAGAAAGCGGACACCGGCGACTCTGACCGGGGAAGAGTCTAAACCCTAGTGCCTAGGGAGGTGCGAGGCGGCGTCGGCGATGGAGGTGGTTGCGCTGGTGAGCGGCGGCAAGGACAGCTGCTTCGCTATGATGCGATGCCTCGACTATGGCCACAAGGCAAGGCAACTCCAACTCTCCAACTCCATCCATCTCCCTTCCCCCCAATTCATCCGTGTCATCTCAACGAGACCTCCTGGTTCCTTGCAGGTTGTTGCTTTGGCTAATCTCATACCACTCGACGACGCCGTCGACGAGCTCGATAGCTACATGTACCAAACTGTAAGCTCCGTTTCTTGTTCACTCCCATCGATGGCGATTGCAGTTTCTGGCGCTATGTAATTTTGCCATGCGTTGCTGCCATTTGGCTATCTGCTGATTGCTGTTTATTCCTATGTGATCGGGGAGGCTATAGGTTGGGCACCAGATCGTGGTGAGCTACGCGAAATGCATGGGCTTGCCGCTCTTCCGGAGGCGCATTCGTGGATCCACTAGGTAAGCCATCTGTATAGACTTGTGATTGACATAAGCTCTCCAGAAGAATTTGATGTCATTTCATATTGTTTGTAGGGAACAAGGTCTTAAATATAATGTTACTGCAGGAGACGAAGCGTAATAACTTCGTATAGC
>LAPY01000936.1:121096-133928 GCA_000970635.1 Eragrostis tef | reverse complement strand
CTATGTAATTTTGCCATGCGTTGCTGCCATTTGGCTATCTGCTGATTGCTGTTTATTCCTATGTGATCGGGGAGGCTATAGGTTGGGCACCAGATCGTGGTGAGCTACGCGAAATGCATGGGCTTGCCGCTCTTCCGGAGGCGCATTCGTGGATCCACTAGGTAAGCCATCTGCTTAGACTTGTGATCGATATAAGCTCTCCAGAAGAATTTGATGTCATTTCATTGATCCGATCGTTGTTTGTAGGGAACAAGGTCTTAAATATAATGTTACTGCAGGAGACGAAGTTGAAGATATGTTTGCTCTGTTGAGCGAGGTTAAGCGAAAAATTCCATCCATCAGTGCGGTGTCCTCAGGGGCCATTGCATCTGATTACCAGAGGCTTCGAGTTGAGAGTGTCTGCTCGAGGCTGGGCCTTGTCTCGCTGGCGTATTTGTGGAAGCAGGACCAGACTTTGCTGCTAGAAGAAATGGTAGCTTTGAAGTTGATATGTTTGCTCTGTTGAGCGAGGTTAAGCGAAAAATTCCATCCATCAGTGCGGTGTCCTCAGGGGCCATTGCATCTGATTACCAGAGGCTTCGGGTTGAGAGTGTTTGCTCGAGGCTGGGCCTGGTCTCGTTGGCATATTTGTGGAAGCAGGATCAGACTTTGCTGCTAGAGGAAATGGTACCTTTGAAGTTCTTTTATGTTCCCTTTCTTTTTAATTGTCTGCACTGCACAAAAAAGAGAGCAAGAAATGTTTACTCATATTGTAACGCTCTGGTCTTTTAATGCTTACAGATAAGAAGGGGCATTGTGGCAATAACTGTTAAGGTACACAGCATACTCACGGATTATGAACTAACTTCTTTCACTCAAGTGCATACCTCTTTGGAACAATACATCGGCCATGCGTAGCTGATTTCTTGAGCTCCTTTGTAGGTTGCCGCTTTGGGGCTGAAACCTTCTTCTCATTTAGGTAAAGAACTGGCTGAACTTAAGTGTCATCTGCTCCGAATGAATGAGTATGTCTCTCAACATCTGGTGCCTACCATATTTGTATTTCTCATTTCCTGGAGTTAAAAGAAATCAACTTATGCTTTGGTTGAATAAGGGTAATAGCTTCCCTTGGTGATCAATAGCGGAGCACAAACAGTAGATCCTAGTTAATAGCCCTCTCTGCATGCTTATTCAAATGACCTTTTGATTTTGATTTCCATGTCTTTATAAGTAAATACTGGTTTCTTGCTTGTATTTGCATACACTTTAATTTCCTTTTATTTTGTCCCTATTAGGAATTATGGAATCAATGTCTGCGGTGAAGGTGGAGAATATGAAACACTAACTCTTGACTGCCCTCTGTTTCGTGTAAGTTTGACTAGTTGACTGAGAACCTGACACCACTTTTTAAGCATGCTGAGTAGATGCTGACCACCGAGTCATGTTGCATGACATGTTGTCACTTGCTATGTGTACACATTCATCAAATTCTAGAGGCATTTATTCATCAATCATTACCAACCATTAACATTTATGTGTTTACAGAATGCAAGAATTATTCTTGACGACTCTGAAGTGATACTCCATTCTGCTGACTCTATTGCTTCCGTTGGAATTCTTCATCCCGTAGCGTTCCATCTCGAACACAAGCCAAATTTATCTGATATTATCGGGAATAGTGGTGTTGTTCAAGAGAATTCTAGTTGTTTGTACGATGTAGATGAAAATATTACGCACACAGATTTGGAAGAAAATCAAACCTTTGATCCAGTAACAGCTGTTGATGCTTACACAAATATAGACCTATGCATCTCAAAGACAGGGAAGAATTTGCGTTCAATTGGATGTTGGATTCAGGATTCCACCAGTGCTTCGCAAGGTGCAAACTCTCATCTTACGTTATTAAATGTGACATTGATCTATTCTGTGATCCCCATGACAGGACCCCTTTATGTAGTTTCTTGCATTGTGAAACATGCACCTAATGTCGTATTTCATCAACAGGCCTGAAGGAAGACCTTGTAGCAGTTTTGGGCAGAATTGATAATCAGCTGAAGGAAGATGGGTTAGGTTGGGTGAACGTTTTATATGTCCACCTCTACATTTCAAGCATGAAGGAGTTTGGATTGGCCAACGAAGTTTATGTCAGCTTCATTACAGAAAAGAAATGCTACCTGGGTGTTCCTTCGCGCAGTACAATTGAATTGCCTCTAGTTCAGGTTGGGTTGGGCAAAGCATTTGTGGAAGTTCTTGTTTCAGATAAGCTGGTCAAGAGAGTTCTACATGTGCAAAGCATCTCCTGTTGGGCTCCTAGTTGCATCGGTCCTTATAGCCAGGTGCAATTTATATTCTTTGAAGATATCAAGTACTCATGTTTGAAATTGTACCTTTTCTTTTAATATATACCATATTCTCCCTCTGATTTGCAGTATCATTCTATTCTCGTGGGTATGATTGTTTCACAGCATAAGATGTTGCATGTAGATTAGCTGCTGGACTATTTAACTCAATGCTTGAGAGTTATTTTTTTTTCTCTTTTGTCGATGATGTCAATTTCGGATATAATATGTTTGATATTCTTTCTTTTAGGCAACACTTTATGGAGAGATTCTTTATATGGCTGGTCAGCTAGGGCTTGACCCCCCTACAATGAAGCTCTGTTCTGGTGGTCCAACAGCTGAACTAGAATCAGCATTGCAAAATAGTGAAGCTGTTGCTAATGCCTTTAGCTGCTCTATCTACACTTCAGCAATACATTTTCTGGTGTACTGCTCAGCACACTTGACATCCGATGAGAAGGAAGAACTCAAACAAACACTGCATAGTTCTTATATTGCTCGTTTGGATTGTTCAAAAACTGGGTCGTATCCTACTGTTCTATATGTATTTGCACCAGATCTTCCAAAAGGGTATGTATGTTGCCACTTATATCTCAGCAATGAAGTGATGTAGTTTGGCCTGACATATTTTGAACGTGTTATAAAATTCTATTTTGAACTTCATAATGAGGATTTCCTTTTACACTTTCAGAGCACGTGTGGAGATCAAACCTATATTGTATGTCCCCACCAATGATGACGGAGTTACAACCGAAGAGATGGATACTGCGTTGATGCAGCCAGTACTGGGTGAAGCTTGGAGTCACTGGAGTGCACAATACTCTGACTTGCATGAATCATGTTGCCAGATCCACACAATTGGTGGGCAAATTTGTTCTGCTCTGGTCTCGATCACAAATGATATTGCATCAAAGATATGTTCGACAGCTGGACAGCCAGACCAGACAGAAGAGCAGATGAAAGCTATCACTAGATTTTGTGCTTTCCAGCTTGCGAAAATCCTGGTGGATAACCAATTTTCCTGGGACAACATAACGGTACGTTTGTGATGTAATTCTTTTGCAGCTAATTCATGTATCCTAACCATCGGTCCTGGATTAAAACCTGCAGATGTTGAGGTTCTACTATTCAGTAGAGCACCCAGTGGCCGTGGACACTATGTCCCGTGCATTTTCCGAGGCGTTCACGGATCTTGCAGAAGCCGACTGTTCCTTAAAAACTGGCGGAGTTCCTTTCTATAACATTGTGCCAGTATCTGGATCTGGTCGCTCTGCGTGTACGAATGATATACTGACGTGCGAGTTATTGGCTTCCAAAGTCTAGACTATTGACCTAGCCTGCACATGGATCCAAATTGGCTGTGATGCTTGTGGAATGCAGCTTTTCTTTGGAGGATAGGTCGAGGACATGCCAAGTTTCTGCCAACGGAGCCGGCTGCCTATTAGTCGCCAGTTGGGCAACGGGTTAAATCAGTTTCTTAAGGGTCGGTAGAGATAGCTTTATGTGGTGATGATATATGAATGTTATACCATATACTGTACTGTATTCCTGTTCGCTATACATTGGGCTCAGATTAGCCCCTACTGAATGAAACCCGTAATGACATTGATCCAGTTAGCGACGTGTTCTTTTTGTTGTGCGGACATTATTGCTCCTTGAAATGAACGAATTGCTGCTGATAAAACTGAAACCGCGTGCATTCGTAATCATGCGCGCACGTCTCTTGTAAATCCAAACAGAAAAAAATTAGCAAATATTCCAGAATCTAAAAGTTGTTCCTCGCCAGGAAGGAGTTTGGATTGGCCAACGAAGTTTATGTCAGCTTTATTACAGAAAAGAAATGCTACCTGGGTGTTCCTTCACGCAGTACAATTGAATTGCCTCTAGTTCAGGTTGGGATGGGCAAAGCATATGTCGAAGTTCTTGTTTCAGATAAGCTGGTCAAGAGAGTTCTACACGTGCAAAGCATCTCCTGCTGGGCTCCTAGTTGCATCGGTCCTTATAGCCAGGTGCACTATATATTCTTTGAAGATATCAAGTACTCATGTTTGAAATTGTACCTTTTTTGTTATATACCATATTCTCTCTCTGATTTACAGTATCATTCTGTTTTCGTGGGTATGATTGTTTCACAGTATAAGATGTTGCATGTAGATTAGCTGCTGGACTATTTTTAACTCAATGCTTCAGAGTTAGTATTTTTTTTCTTTCTTTTTTATCGGTGGTGTTAGTTTCGGATATAATATGTTTGATATTCTTTCTTTTAGGCAACACTTTATGGAGAGATTCTTTATATGGCTGGTCAGCTAGGGCTTGACCCCCCTACAATGAAGCTCTGTTCTGGTGGTCCAACAGCTGAACTAGAATCAGCATTGCAAAATAGTGAAGCTGTTGCTAATGCCTTTAGCTGCTCTATCTACACTTCAGCAATACATTTTCTGGTGTACTGCTCAGCACACTTGACATCCGATGAGAAGGAAGAACTCAAACAAACACTGCAGAGTTCTTATATTACTCGTTTAGATTGTTCAAAAACTGGGTCGTATCCCACTGTTCTATATGTATTTGCACCAGATCTTCCAAAAGGGTATGTATGTTGCCACTTATATCTCAGCAATGAAGTGATGTAGTTTGGCCTGACATATTTTGAACGTGTTATAAAATTCTATTTTGAACTTCATAATGAGGATTTCCTTTTACACTTTCAGAGCACGTGTGGAGATCAAACCTATATTGTATGTCCCCACCAATGATGACGGATTTACAACCGAAGAGATGGATACTGCGTCGCTGCAGCCAGTACTGGGGGAAGCTTGGAGTCATTGGAGTGCACAATACTCTGACTTGCATGAATCATGTTGCCAGATCCACACAATTGGTGGGCAAATTTGTTCTGCTCTGGTCTCGATCACAAATGATATTGCATCAAAGATATGTTCGACAGCTGGACAGCCAGACCAGACAGAAGAGCAGATGAAAGCTATCACTAGATTTTGTGCTTTCCAGCTTGCGAAAATCCTGGTGGATAACCGATTTTCCTGGGACAGCATAACGGTATGTTTGTGATGTAATTCTTTTGCAGCTAATTCATGTATCCTAACAATTGGTCCTGGATTAAAACCTGCAGATGTTGAGGTTCTACTATTCAGTAGAGCACCCAGTGGCCGTGGACACTATGTCCCGTGCATTTTCCGAGGCGTTCACGGATCTTGCAGAAGCCGACTGTTCCTTAAAAACTGGCGGAGTTCCTTTCTATAACATTGTGCCAGTATCTGGATCTGGTCGCTCTGCGTGTACGAATGATATACTGACGTGCGAGTTATTGGCTTCCAAAGTCTAGACTATTGACCTAGCCTGCACATGGATCCAAATTGGCTGTGATGCTTGTGGAATGCAGCTTTTCTTTGGAGGATAGGTCGAGGACATGCCAAGTTTCTGCCAACGGAGCCGGCTGCCTATTAGTCGCCAGTTGGGCAACGGGTTAAATCAGTTTCTTAAGGGTCGGTAGAGATAGCTTTATGTGGTGATGATATATGAATGTTATACCATATACTGTACTGTATTCCTGTTCGCTATACATTGGGCTCAGATTAGCCCCTACTGAATGAAACCCGTAATGACATTGATCCAGTTAGCGACGTGTTCTTTTTGTTGTGCGGACATTATTGCTCCTTGAAATGAACGAATTGCTGCTGATAAAACTGAAACCGCGTGCATTCGTAATCATGCGCGCACGTCTCTTGTAAATCCAAACAGAAAAAAATTAGCAAATATTCCAGAATCTAAAAGTTGTTCCTCGCCAGGAAAAAAAAAGAATATGAAAGTTGTAGCATATAAAAATCAACTAAAGAATTTTCTTTAACGAGCCGTCCATCTGCTTAACTCCATCCTGAACAATCGAGAGCGAGGGCACCGATCTGAAGCTTTCATTCACTTGTTGAGCACACGATTATGCCAACTAGGTAAAACTAGCAGCAGCCGTGCTTCTCCCCGTCCCGTCTCTCTCCTCCGTTCCCCTTCGCCCCCTTCCTTCTCATTGCCTTCCAAATTTAGCCGTTAGACCTTCCCTCTCTCGCTCTCGCTCGCTCGCTCTGAGAACACGCACACATCCATTGGGACAAGAGAGGAGGGGTAACATTTCCCGAATCCTTCTTGCCGCGATCCTTCGCACCCGAGCTTCAATTGTTCCGGCTGACCAGCGCTCTGATCTTTGATCCGGCAGTTCGGATTTGGGCCGATCAAGATGAGCAGGATGATGTTCATGGCGTGCTGCTACAATGATCCGGAGATGCTAATCGATCCGGACACCGTCTACCCCGTCCGCCCCGAGTGCCGCGACGACACACCCAAGACGCGCTTCAAGCCCCTGGTATTTCTCCGCCATATTCTTAAATCTAATCTGTTTTTGTTTTGTCCTCCGATCCGGCGCTCCCGTTCCATGTTTAGTAGATGAGATCTAATTATGGACTGGTGGTAGTCTTACTGAACCAAGTGGAACTGCGAGGTAGCTAGATTCAGATGATGGATCAATATAGTGAGATAATGTGTGGCCGACTATTCATTCAGATTGAAGGTGCCAATGGGATGAATCAGTAAGAACTAGTGAACTTATCAGAAGCCATACACCAGTCCCCATGGATTCTGAATGAATATGAAATCTCAGAGTTAATAATAATTTTTAACAAAAGTTTCTCTTCTACCTCAATTCGAATTGCCGAGTTGTGGAATGCTGATTAGTGAGATTAGTGGATGCCATGTACTGATCACGAAGTGTATTTACTAAATTATTGTTGGCAGCCGGGCCGGACTCTAAGTCCAAGGAGATGGAAGCTGCTTCTCAACGAGGAAGGTTGCCTGGACATAACTGGAATGATCAAAAGAGTGCAACGTGGGGTAAGCTGTATTTTCTCCAGATTCATGACCAATAACTATCTCAGCGGTATGCCTGTATGTATCTCACATTCAGGAAATGATGCATAGTTTGGGGGAGTAGCAAAATGAAAAATATAAAACTCCTATCGAGGAATCAGGCACCTTTTCCAGACCATACATATGGTCAAGATCTTTTTCACATAAAATGAAGTGCAGGAATTTCCATGGATTTAGTATTATTATTACTTCCTTAACTTGTCCCTGTAAGTTACAGAAGTTTTGATGGGTCAAATCTAGATCATCGTTTTCGTAAGATTACTAACGCAGCTGCACCCTTGTAACGGCCAATTGCTGCATTTTAAGTACTCTTTATGGAACAAATTTATACCCTTTGACCTCTCCAAGAGCATGTTCCACTTACTCCAACCGGCTAAATGCAGTCCTTTCTAACTTCTTTTTCTTCATCCTAGCGGTGATTTTGCAACACAATGTCCCTTTTATGTCCTTTGTTCTGACCGGGAACTGCTACTTTAGGAACTCGTATTCCTTATACCATGATATGGTCTTTAATTTGGTTGTGCAACAGGGCGTCCACCCAACTATCAAAGGAGAAGTTTGGGAGTTTTTGCTGGGATGTTATGACCCTAAAAGCACTACTGAACAGCGTAACCAATTGCGACAGCAGCGAAGGTTCACATTTTTCTTTTGTTTCATCTTATGTGTTCCCTTTTATGTCTCAATATAATGTAGGTTTTCATTGTAGTATTTCATTTATATACAGCCTTCAAAGAAGGCATTGACACGTTTGTTGTATTTTTTTTTTTTTTGGCTGCAAAGTTCATACTATATGGGATTTTAAGCAGACCCAGCCTCAAACATATGCTATATTTGCTTAAAGAAAGTACGATGGAACTGCTAGTGGTTAGGAGATACTGAAATTTTTAGAGAACTGAAAGTTGTGTGCGGAAAATCGATATACAATGGAGCAATATAATGGGGCAAGTTTGTTTCTGTCAAGTTAAAAGACTGTGTTGTGAAATATTTAAACTCTGTCAATTGCTATTCTCTATTGTCCTCCCGCTAAAAAAAGGCAGTTTACACAACATATGCATGAGATAAGGATGTACTTATTTGCATATTTTGATAGGTTAGAATATGAGAAATTGAAAACAAGGTGCCGGGAAATGGACACAACAGTTGGTAGTGGAAGAGTAATCACCGTGCCTGTGATCACAGAAGATGGACAACCTATCGAAGACCCTAGTTCAAATGGAGGGGCAAGGCCTTCTTCTGTGGGCTCTGAACAGGAAACCAATGGTGTGCCACTCCCTAAAGAAGTTATTCAGTGGAAGCTAACTCTGCATCAAATTGGTAAAGACTGTCTCCTTTTTTATTTCAGCATCTCCTGGATCTACACCTACATAGAAGAAAGACTAGATGTATATATCTGATTCATTTCATTATTGAACTGTAGGTCTTGATGTTAATCGTACCGATCGTACACTAGTTTATTATGAGAGGCAAGAGAATTTGGCAAGGTTGTGGGACATCCTTGCTGTGTACTCATGGATTGATAAAGATATTGGTTATTGTCAGGGTGAGATGTTGGAACGATATTGTTATATTAATCCAGCCTAGTTAAAAGTAACAATTATCAAATTTGCTTGCTAAACGTTACTGTGCAGGAATGAGTGATCTTTGTTCACCAATATCAATACTTCTAGAACATGAAGCAGATGCTTTTTGGTGCTTCGAACATCTAATGCGCAGAGTGGTAAGCACCCTTACATGCTTAAACTTTAATTCACTAAAAAAATGTACATATGCTTTCTTGGTTGCCTTCTGGTAACATATGTATGGTAGGATAAAGTTTGAATTGAAACTTAAATGTGATGTTACAACATAAACTTGAAAAGCTATAGAATGCCTGTTTAACTCGGAATTTCAATTTTGCAATTAACATGGAAAGTCAAGATGTTCATTGTATGCTACACCAATTAGCCTGGTAATATATATTTTTCTGCATGCATGCTTGTGTATAAGAACCTTGCAAGTGTGAACCATTAATTTGAGGTTTCTATTTGTTAATATTAGCTTAGATAATTGACTGGCTCGATTAGCATAAATGAATTCAAGTTTTCATGTTAATGTGTCGGCCCTATGGAAATAATTTGGAAGAATGGCAAAGAAAATTGTGGAATAAAGAATGGCCAGAAATTTTATGTCACATATATGTCTAGAGAAGACATATATTTGACCGTGCTTTAGTATTAACTGCAGTTCAGTTGCATGTCGTATCTGTCTTCCTTAATGTTATGTGAAACAATAAGGTTTCCACCTTCTAAATATGCAGAGAGGAAATTTCAAGAGTACCTCGACTTCCATTGGAGTTCGATCTCAGCTAACCACCTTGGCATCCATAATGAAAACTGTTGATCCAAAGCTACATGAGCATCTAGGTACAGTCATTGGAGCTAAACGTTTACTGGACCACTCAAATAAACCAATATCTACATTTTGCTTTGTTGTCCAATAAAATTGCATGTTTGTATGCCCTGATAAACATTTATCTCTGCAGAAAATCTTGATGGAGGGGAATATTTATTTGCCTTCCGAATGCTGATGGTTCTTTTCCGGAGGGAGTTCTCTTTTGTGGACACGATGTACCTTTGGGAGGTAAGATGCAAGGACAGAATTTCATAATAACTTCTGAATATGTTAGTTGTCTGTAGACAGCTTTCGTATCAATTCAATCTTGACCATATAATCAAAATAAGGCACAATGACAGTTCACTTCTTTTAAAAAAGATAGAGGACTAATTATATTAGAAATGGTGATTACAACTTCAAAATGTTGCAGCTCATGTGGTCAATGGAGTACAATCCAGGTCTCTTCTCAATGTTGGAGAGTGCTAGTGGCACATCTAGTGCAAATTCAAAGGACGAAAATGTCCTGAAACAGTGTGGAAAATTTGAGCGGAAAAATTTGCAAGTAACTAAGAAAGATGAGATCCCTCTATCCGTCTTTATTGTAGCTAGTGTTCTAGAGGCAAAAAACAAACGTTTACTGAGTGAAGCAAAAGGTCTGGATGATGTCGTCAAGGTCTCTCTCTCTCTCTCTCTCTCTCTCTCTCTCTCTCTCTCTCTCTCTCTCTCTCTCTCTCTCTCTCTCTCTCTCTCTCTCTCTCTCTCTCTCTCTCTCTCTCTCTCTCTCTCTCTCTCTCTCTCTCTCTCTCTCTCTCTCTCTCTCTCTCTCTCTCTCTCTCTCTCTCTCTCTCTCTCTCTCTCTCTCTCTCTCTCTCTCTCTCTCTCTCTCTCTCTCTCTCTCTCTCTCTCTCTCTCTCTCTCTCTCTCTCTCTCTCTCTCTCTCTCTCTCTCTCTCTCTCTCTCTCTCTCTCTCTCTCTCTCTCTCTCATACACACACACACACACTAATTACTGATGATGATTGTGATTTATGTCCCCGCAAACAGATATTGAACGACATCACTGGTAGTCTGGATGCAAAAAAGGCATGCAGAGGAGCATTGCTGATTCATGAGAAGTACCTAAACACAGTAAGTCCTCTTTTGATCCATAAAAGTTGGACATTAGTACATCACACGCTGAAATATTGAAAACTAAATGGCTTTCCTAATTGCAGGTTAAAGCATCATAGCGATATGTACAGCTTCGTATTAATACATCATTAGCTACAATACTCAGGCCGGGCATTTTGTGGATTGGAGAGGCTGTTGTATACCACATAAACCTTTTTCATTCTTAATTTTTTTGTAGAAAAGGGAATATGTATTAATAATATTACAGTCTCTGTATCTTTTCATTCTTTTCATTCTTTATAGGTGTGTTATGCAATGTTTTGACCCATTTGTAATATTGCATTTGCAAAAGAGGAGAGGAAAGAAAGAACGTCAATCTTGTAAAGATACAACACAAAATGTTTTTACGGATATAAACTTATCATGATTCTTTTTGCTAGTTTCAAGTCTGTTTCATACTGCAACAAGTCAAGTCTGTGGACCTGTGAATTGTTGGGCTCGGCAATTTTTTTTTTAGTTTTATATTTGCAGATGTGGCTGTAGCTACACTACAATCTTTATAAGACCCTGTGGCCTTAAAACCCTGCAATTATTTTATTACCTATGTAAATTCAACAGAAATGGCTTATCTACTTCTTCCATTGTGCTTATCAAAAGGGATTATGGGCATCTGAGACCACCAAGCCTCTGCATCCAATTTGAGACCATATATTTTCTGGTTTCATACGATTGAGTAGAATCAATTTTTTAGCAAAAGCTCGTGAAATTTCCTGGATTTTATCTTTACGCAAAAAAAAATCATGGATTTTTATCTTTTGTAAGAACAAGAGATGCATGCAAATGTTAAAGCAAGTGGTTGTGGTTGAGAGCCTGCCGGGCTTTCCTCCTATGAGACCTCTCCTGAATCCTGATCCCTCTGTCTGTGCTGCCCATTCCCGCCATTTGCGTCGCAGACCAGTTAAACAGAACAAGGGCCTCCCAAACTGGAGTGCGTCCAGCTGTATTGGAAACAAAGGAACCTTCACCAAAAATAGTGCACTATAAATAGAGCAATCCAACAAATTTTCATTTCTCCAACTAGGAAGAGGAAATCTATGCCTGTCTCTCTTGGAGCTCTGGAGGGGACAAGATTTCTGCATATCATTTGCGACCAATACTGCAAGAATAGGAGGTCAAGAGAATTGTTGCATCCACAATGAATGCTGCGCGGGGCAGATGAAATTCTGTCGATTGGATTTTTCTCACTCCCTGATGAACATTGCTCTCTTAGGTATGTGATTCTCATTTCGTATTGGGTGGGCAAAATGTCTGAACATTGTTGAAATAGCTTGATCCACTCAATAAACAACATTCAGGCTAACAATCTAGCCATTTCAACTACGTGTTTCCCTTTGTCGTCTGGCAAGACTGCAA
Organism: Eragrostis tef; assembly: GCA_000970635.1. NCBI lineage: Eukaryota > Viridiplantae > Streptophyta > Magnoliopsida > Poales > Poaceae > Eragrostis > Eragrostis tef. The sequence continues at coordinate 121,786 of LAPY01000936.1, read as the reverse complement.
AATGTTTACAAACAATCCTCTGAAATTCGTCTTTGAACGTGTTCTTCATTATTCCTTTCCTTTCACAATCAAACTGTTCATCCTTATGATTTGATATACTTGTGAAGGTTAGTTCAAGAGGCGAGGAAAGCAAATACGTAAGTGGTGGATTCCTCTGAGGGCACCGCGGGCGGGCAGCCGCCTGTGGAACCTGTTAAGATGAAAGGCCTTCTCAAGGGCCTCCGATATATCTCGCAAATTTTCGGTGAGCACAAGGATTCCTGTCATTTTGTTCATACTAGCTTACTAGAAATCAACGCAAAACGAAATGCACCGCGCATCAAATTGGTGTTAGACGATGTGTACCTGAATTGTTGCGGCGCGGCTTGCAGATGCGAAGGAGCCGGAGATGAAGATCGGGAATCCGACGGACGTGAAGCACGTCGCGCACATCGGCTGGGACAACGCCTCCGTCACCGCGCCCAGCTGGGTAACCGCTTCTTCGTCCCGCTGCGATCATCACCCGCCAGATCTCCAGCTAACGCCTGCAATTGCAGATGAACGACTTCAAGGCTACGCCGGAGCCCTCACAGGCCGGGGGCGGAGGAGGAGGGGGAGAGAACAGGGACGAGCAACCTGGTGAAGGAGGAGCAGGCGGCAGAGCCGAGCAGACGGAGCGGCCTCGGCGGACGAAGGGGAAGGGGACGGGGG
>LAPY01000936.1:89917-119645 GCA_000970635.1 Eragrostis tef | reverse complement strand
CCCCCGCGGCCCCGAAGCAGCGGCGGAGGAAGCCGCGGGCGTCGGGAGGAGGCACCTCGTCGGGGGGGCGGTCGAAGTCGTCGTCGGGGGGCGCCGGCTGCGGCACCGCATCGGACTCGGAGGCGGAGGACGACCGCAACGGCTACTGAGGAATTCCTGTGCCGTGCCATTGCTTCGCCTTTTCGCTGCTTTGCTTGGCGGCGCGCGGTTGGGGTTGTTAGACTGGTGTAACATGGAGGAGGAAGCTTTCAAATTTGAATTTGCGTGGTCCTCTGGGGATTCAGAATCTGGAACACAGGCAGGACTCAGAGAAGCTCTTGAGATATTTGGGCCCTTTCTCTTTTCTTTCCTTTTTTTGTTACCATTGTTTTTGTTTGCATGGACATATTGTTTTTTAGGTGGATCTATCTGTAAACATAGGATGGCACAACAGGGCCAAGGTGACAAAATGGCTCGTCTGTATTAATGTTAGCATGTCTTATCAAACCGAATGTGTACTCTAATTCACTATCTGACGTAACTGGCACTTTTTTCCGGACGGCGAAGATCATGCTCCCTCCGTTCAGGATTTGTTGTCGTTCGGACCAAAGGAATGAACTGGTATGGAACAAGTGACTACTGCTGTCGGAATGACATTAATTTATATATATTATTCATAGGGAGTACTATTGTCTTGGAAATTACAGGTGCGTGATTGTGGCTGAGAATATGCATGTTGAGATCGTCTTAAATTTGAAAACTTGGAAGTGTTCATTGTGAATGTATACAGGCCGTTCTTTGAGATCCATGATGCTTTGCACAGGCCATTTGCCGCTACAAATCAAGCCCAGCAGCCATATTTGGCACTATTACAAAGGGCCGTGCGGTCAGCCTTTCAATCGCTCGCCGATGGGACTCTGCGGGCCTGCGGTTCCGCCTCTGAAATTCTTCCGAACCTCTCGCCGGACGCGACGATCGCGACTGCGCCTCTCCTCGTCTCCAATGACGGTGGCGGCGGGTGACTGATTCCCTCGAAGGCTACAGGGCAGCACGTTAATTCGGAAAGTTTTTTTTTTCTTTTAAATATGCAAGGTATCAGTTTCAGCTGCAATAACAACTCGAAACCAGAATTTGATGACGTGTTAGCCTAGCTACCGTTTGTTCTTTCCAACTGCACTGGTGGATCTTTTCCGTTAGTTTGAGAGGAGCAATGCTCGGTGAACATTTGATGACAGTACAGCCAGAGATAAGTCTGCAATCAGGGTTAAAACAAGACTCTGCATTCTGAAACTCTGAACCCACAAACATACCATACGGTCTGATTTGAGGTGGTGGCAATGAAATTCTTCACTGATTGGTGCCCATAAGAATGTGTACGAGGTTTTCGCAACAAAAAGAAAAGAATGTATATGAGGAACAGCATAAATACGAACTCCTTCTGGTCCTAGTATAGCGAGCCTCATCAACATTGCTATACATTTTCTCCATCTCTTGTGTAGGAATCTTTCCCTTTTTTGCTGTTATTTTTTCATACTCACTACTTCCACTCGTCCGTGCAGTTGTGTGGTTCAGGATTCACCTTATTCTTCTCGTTAGCAGAACTTGCATCCAAAGCAGTCAATTCGTCATTTAGTGGCTTCGTGATCTGGACAGACCACAACTGAACAAACTCTAGATTCGATAAAAGATCATCAACTTTTATATACCCAGTAGGCAACTTCTACTAGCACGATCTTGTTCTGAATGATTCTTTTGTCTGGGTGTTGATAACAAGCGACAACTTTTTTTCTCTCTTTTTTTCTTTTTAAAGTACAATAACAAGCGACAAGGTTGCTGGCTAGAGAGAAACTTTTCTCAGGCAGTAAGTTTCCCTCCGGTTTAATTACTTTCTTTCTTCATTGTTGATACCGACAATGCAACCCTTCTTCCTGGAGCAGGCCACTGGGGTGCAGACCCCTGCATGGAACCGAATCTTTTGTCCATTCCTAGGCATTTGCTTGCAAACACACCCGACGTCATAGCGTCGCATTTGCACCTCCGAAAGTGGGGGTGCTCAAGTGCCATCCACCTCAGATTGCAAGTTTCAGGAACTTTCAGAAAACAGGAGGGTCGTGCCCTTTCAGACGTATTCCCCGTAGTCTCTTTCTCGCTTGAGTTTCATTTCAACCCACCTGCGCTTCCCTTTTGGTGACACGACTCCTGCAATGTTTGCATCAGAAATCATTCTGAATGTAGCGGATGCTTGCGCTGCCCATCCAACCTTCAGAGAAATGGACAGCCTTATTTGTGGTCGGCCCTGAAGTTCGCTACTGACGACGCTGTAGCCCTCCACTACTCAGGAAGTGGACAATTGTGCTTCACAATCTGGATGGGGCACTGCTTGTACATGAATGGTAGTGCCTTGTTTGTTTCCTCTAACTCATCTCTACCTTTGGGCTGTGCAAATATACAGGACATTGATTTGGAGTAGAATGTCGGAGTCCTAACAGGAAACTCTTAAGTGTAGGTAGATAGGAGTATAACGTACGATTTTGTTTTCTTGAATACACAGCAGAGATGTGTATCGTTGTATTAAGAAGGTGGCTGTCATTTGTTAACTATAGCTTATGCAAGCTTATCAAGAATCTGATTCCAAATAAAATATATTACTCTCAACTTGCTCTTGTGGCTGGCACTTAATAAGCCAAGCCGCAGGACATATTTTTGGACGTTTTAAGGCCGGATCAGCTTGTGACAGGATTGGTGATTCTGATTTTGAAGTCTGGAGCAGCTGTCGCTGGATGGACCACAGGGGAGGGCGCATCGTCTTCCAGCTTCATCCCTCGCTGTTGATGGATGCGGCGGGGCTCCGTTGCTGTCAGCATTATTGCAAGGTAGTTGAACCACCGTTGTTCCTGTGGCGCCGAAACCGGCCTGGCTGTACTTTTTTTTGGCTCGATTTCCTCGTGAGCCTGAGCTCAGCTGCTGCTGCTGGCTCCACATTCCCGTGCCATGAACAGTCGGGTGCATGTCCCGTTGCGTCGCCGGCCGGCCGGCCGGCAGCTCTCCTGGTGACGGATGGACTGGTGATTCATTCCGTTGCCATCGCCGCTGGTACTGCGTCGCTGGCCGCATCCGCATCGAGCGACAGCGTTTGGCGGCATCTGAAGCGTACGTGATCTTGCTCGTTGTTGGTGACCAGCCCGTGAACCATTGTTAGCACGTCGGCCGGTATCTATCTATCCTGCAATCTAGTGTGATCTTATTGCAGGCTAGGCTAGCTCTTCTTAAACCCTTGTCTGTGACTCAGTGCTTTATTATAACTGCAGCGCAGCCAAGTTGCTGCTGATCAGCTCGTCTTGGCGTGGAGATCGATGATCACTACGGTGCATGTCACTGTCTGGGTTAATGAAGGCGCCGATGGATCCGGATTAATTTGGGAGTTGGACAGCGGCATGCATGGTTGCGGGTGGTGGGGGCTGGAAGCATCAATGAAACAGAAGAAGAATCCGTCGCCGAGCCGATCCATCGGCGCGGCCGCGCGCGGGCGGCGTCGCGCTCCGCCATTTATTCGCGGTTTTGGCGTCGTTGTCACTCCGTCCTCGCGTTTCGTTTCCCCGGCGTTTCCTGCGGGGGTCAATTCTTCCCGTCCCCGGCGAGGCTGCTGTGTCAGTTTGGAAGTTTCTTAAAAGCAAAACCGCATTTATTACAGGGGGCAAAAAAAGCAGGGACAGGGACCGCCGGCCGGGACGGGATCGAATCGGAGCCCCCCTAGATCTCCGCTCTTTGGCACCAGTACTAACGGTACTACCACGTCCTGTCCGCGTATCCTGCTGACCAAGTCTCGTGTGTGTGACATTGCCGTCCGGTAGCAGTCGCAAATCGTGTCTGATCATAAGCAAAATGGTACGTACGGTCCTACCAGCATATATACATGCCGGACATGGAGCTTGTTGGTGCGGGCTAGAGCTAATCAACCAAGACAATAGTAGGATCCTTGATGGTCCAGGCACCGCAGCAGCGGCCGGAGAGCGATGATGGCGACGGAAGGCGAGACTTGTTTGTCGCGCCGCCGTTGGACGCCGCATACGTGGCACCGTGCCCGGTCAGGAGGCAGATGCATGGGTGCCTTAGCTTTCACGATCTACTCCTATATATCCAGGAGAGAGAGGAAGCAAGAGTCCAACGACGCACGTATACATGTACATGTGTGTGTTCTTCGCGAGCGGGAGGGGTCAGTGTCCAGTCCGCCAAGCCACGGCCGGAGCTTACTTGCCGGCAACCGTTTCCCCACCCGGCCAAGCGACCCCAAGCCAAGCCACAGCTCGCGTACGTAGCCCAGCCACGCCGATGCGAATAAGCACACGCGTACGTCGCTGTCCTCCACGGAATATGTGCTGACGACGCCGTCGAGTCGAGTCCGTCAATCATTGCCGCGCCCGCTTGTGCGGCCACGGCGGCCCTCCACGTCATTGCCCCCCGGTGCCGAGCCAGCGCCACGCCGCCACGACATCCGTATTCCATGCGTGCGTGCCCGGCTAGCTCGCTCCACGGAGCAACCAGTATACCAAACTACTATCGTACTAAATTACTTTCTTTCTTTTTTTCAGCACAATGACAAAATCCAGTTAGTTTCATGTATAGTATGAACCAAGCTTGAGATCGCAAGCATAATCAACAGTGGACATGATCCCTCGCTAAAAAAAAATGGTGGACATGATGTTGCTAGTGCTGTGTCGATCCATTTGCCCATTTATATACGGGAAATATACAGATGAGTCCACTGAAAGAAATCAGGACGGATTGAGAGGAGTTAGCATTACATCAGGATGGAGAAGAGTTAGCATTACGCTTGAATATCGGGATCATGCCAGCCTGCCACATCACCCTGCTATCTGGTGTGTTCCTGAGGGAGGCCCATTGCCAAGGAAACGGCGCTGCCGGGTGGCAAGAATGCAGGGCTTTTCTTTCCTACGTACAATACAGGGAAGAGTTTGCTTAGCTACTGGGAAGAATTTTATTAGTACATACAGATTTATATATCGGGGCAGCAGACACTCAGGTCCCTGACGAGCTAGCTCCACACTGTCGCTGTCTGTACACATATTATCGAGATGGAGCTTAATTGTACAACAAAGTTGCATGCTACAACAAGCTAGTTACAGCAGCACTCATCCAGCTTTTGCTTATATTGAAGGGCCGCTCCCTGACATGCAGGCCCCTTGAAGTTCCTGCATACGTACTTTGCTTTACAGGTCACGCCACTGCAGAGCCTCGGCCATTTGTATATTGCTAGCTACTAACATCGTTTAAATCAAGAGTCAATGTTTCGATGGAATGTTGGTGTAGTAGACGACTTCAGATGCACAATACTGAAAACGAGTACAATTGAATTAAGTGGCAGTTTCAGTGTGCTCTTTTGGTTTCAGTCGCTTTCTTAGGATTGGAAAAAGTACTGTATAGGGTCTGATTAGTAGGAAAGGATTGGTGGCAGAAACGGAGAGTGGAGCCGTCACTCTTCCTATAAACTACAGTAGAAAAAAAATCTCGCGCTGGAAATTAGGAACACAAAATGCCATCAGCCCATGATTGTGTCCCCGCTGCATTCCTTTTCTTTTGCATGAAAGGGATCGGATAAGAGCTATAGTTACATTAAAGAAGCAGCTTGATTAATTAGTTACTCGTATTTATTGCACTCATCTGGTTTACTTATTCTGGTCGTATAAGTACTCCAATACGACTATACTAGTAGTATGTTCTTAGCTGGGGACTCCTACGCGTACCTCCTTTCATTGGCCTAGCTACATCCATGATGCATCTGTATCTCTCTTGCAGTTCTGAGAACAACAGGAGATCGACTCACAAGGTTATTTGCATTCAGATCTGGAACCAATTCAAGCACTTGTCACTCCTGAAATCACTCCCTCCTTCAATGGCTCCAGGTTTGTTTTCCAGCACCCATACCTAGCTAGAAAGAAATCTACAAACTTTTGGACAGAGCGAGGAGACATTTGATCCTGTTCAGATCGTGAGGACGGATACTGCATGTGAGTGTGAGATGACCATGCATGAACAAGCATGCAGTATATTCTTCTGGCGACCTGACACTTTGGATCATGGGCGATGGGGCATACTCCTACACATTCACAACATCCAACAAAAATACAGGATTCTGTATACTGTTTAGCGAGAGCGGCCAGCGCCTCTCTCCCCTCGTGCCGCGCGTCTCCGTTTTCCGCGCGTACTCCATGGCGCCCATGACTAGTCCTTTGGTGATGGAACACACACATGCAGCATGGCCGTGAAGACTGTGCATGTGGTATATCAGATAGATTCTCCTGTCTGAACCACACCATTCTTAATTAATTGGATTTTCTTGTGACCCTCGCTCCTAGGTCGCTTCTGCTAATTTGTTGATGTCGCCAGTGCATACTGAATTGTAGACCACTTCAGGGCTAAGGCATCCATTAAAACCTTGTTTGCATTTCATCCGAAAATATTTCAGATTGATCAGGAGAAAGCTTGGTCCGGATAATGTAACCGTCGTTAACGGCTGGAAACGTGGGAATCTGTCAATGTTTCGGGTTAATCTTATCAGAGATATATCTAATCGTAAGATTGGCGCAATGCCTCATGGACCAGACAGCTCCCGTTAATGATCCGAGCCTGCGATTGCTTCCGATCCTCTTCCTGCAGATCAGGCAGAGGTATCGCTGTCTCGAGTGATTGGGATTGGACACCTTAGCTTTTCCAGAGAGGTAGCTGCCGGTATAATCAGGATTCAGCAATACAAAATATGTGTATCAATCGATCAATCAATGCATCCCAGCTTATGTCAGTTATTGTCCATGATTAATTCCAACGTTTTACTATTTTTTTAATCCAATGATCAGCTAGCGGGCCCCTTTAATTCCTTTCTGCCCTTGTTCTGGTGCTGCATGACGTCAGTCGTCTATCTGAGTTGGTTATCCTAACCGCCATGGAATTGCACTCCGCCATCAATCTAGCTCAATCTTCAGTTAACTACTCATTTAGCTTGAAAAAGATATGTTTATGCAAAATATCATAATGCGGTACCGTGCATGTACCTACCAACTTGATCACCGACCCTTGCCTACTTAATTCCCGAGGTTTCAGCTTAATTTGTACCTGGATGGATCAGTGCATGCATGTGCTTATATGTCTCTGTATCAACTTGCAGAGATAGCTTGAACCCTTCTTCCGGCCTAGACAAGGATATTTATCCGCCCAATATTTTCCCAAGATGTAAATGGGTACTAGTACTTGAATTCAGGGACGACGTTAAGCTCCAACCACCACCGCACGTACACACAATGGTGTACCATGATAAACACTGATCACTAATGCACGTACTGTACCTGTTTTATCCTCTTTAATTTTATTCTGACGGATATGTCGGGTGCTACTGTTTCGGGATTAATAGCAGCAAAGGCGTACTCCTAGTGCCCTAGCTTTTTCCCTGAGGGTACATGCACTGTTGGACCTTTGCTTTCCCTGCTAGCTTTGTGCCACACACTGCATTGATTGCACTTTCGGATGCAATTAATCGAACCAGTGATGAACTGATGAACACATAAGTACATACACGTCGGTGATCGATCCTCAGGGGCCAGCCGTGGCTAGATAGCCCAGATTGCCGTCGTCATATCGTTATCTGCATCATCGTATAGAGCAAGAGGATAAATCGATGGATGCTGAAATTATTGTTGCTGACATCTTGGATGTTCCTTTGGACATGCGTCCTCTTTATTCCCCATACTCTTTGAGTAGCTACAAGGAATTTTCTCTTCTGTTTCTTCTCGTTTTCTTCGTTCACTTGTCCACAAGTACAATTGTTTATAACAATCGGTAGACGCCAACTCTGCAGATTTTTCCTGTACATTCAGTCAGAGAAGCTTGAAAATAACAGCAGTAGTATATATTGCAGACGATATTAATATCAGAAACGAGTAGGTTCATACGTACGACAGTGACCAGCAGCGGGACCTGATCCCCTTGATGAATCAGCAGTAATCTACCACTGAAGATGCCTTGCTTAAGCTACAATTTTAGTAACTCATCTAGCACACCCAAATAAGTAACTCCGACCCCATCTTGATATTTTTGTTGGCTGACATGTTTACCATAATTAGTGCCACGTTGTAGCAAAGCACATGCGCTTACTTGCAAGCAAATTTAACCGCTAGCTCCCAGCAGACACAGGAGCGATCACAGAGGATCAGTTACAGTGACCCTGTTTGCTAAATGCGTCTCTATTGACAGTGGTTGCTGTTGCATATACCATCAAGAGCTAGCAAAGGGGCACATCATGGGTGGGGCAGGCAGCAAGCGTTTTCTTGTGAGCCTGGGTCTCCTCCGACCTTCTCTCCCCTCTCCCCTCTAGCTGCCTAGCTCTTCGATCTCCCCTAGCTCGCCGGCACACATTTCTCTCTCTCGGTCGAGTTCGTGCTGCGCAAGCATCGGCGGGATAGGAAAAGGCGCGGCGAATGCGACGGGCGCGCACGCGTCGTCCTTCCCTTCTCCCCGCCGCTGCCCCGCGCCCGGAGGCGACAGTGAAATCAAGGACCAATAGTCGCTGCTTGGCTTCTCATCAGGATCTGGATCGATCACTCACACCGACGATGTGCATAGCTAGATAGGGATTGCCCTGGTCGACCTAGCCACCAAGCTATTGATAGCTTCTTCCCGCGCGCTCTCTCCTCGTCTCTCTTGCTAGTCGTCCTCTACCCCCGGCCCGGCCTCTAGTACTAGACTGCTTGTTGCTTGCTTCCATACACTTCTTCTTCCTCCTCCTCCTCTACATATAGTTAATTAATCCGGCACCAAGCTATATATTCTCGCTTCCCACCAGCCAAAGCCACACAACATCATCAACATAGTAGATATCTGCTAAATTCTTACTCCGGCCTTCATCTCTTAACCCCTCCATCCTCTTTGCCCTTCTCCTTCTCCAAATTGATCGTGCATATATACACAGCCTCAACTGCATATATAGCATCCCAATAGCATATGTCCAGGTCCATACAAATTACAGAACAGATATAGAGGAAGGAGGAGGAGATCATATACACTGCAGCTAGCTAGAGATGGGTCTGAGGGATATCGAGCTGACGCTTCCGCCGGGGTTCCGGTTCTACCCAAGCGACGAGGAGCTGGTGTGCCACTACCTGCACAACAAGGTGGCCAACGCCGGCGGGGTCATGGTGGAGGTGGATCTGCACACCCACGAGCCGTGGGAGCTCCCAGGTATGCCCTACCACCATCTCGGCAATTAACCGATACTAATATATTATTGCGGCTCAGTTCGTTAGTCCCTCTCTAGCAAGCTACCTTCTCCCTATTATCTGCTGGCTCTAGCTAATTGGATTAACCAGTTAAATTAACTCATTTCCGTGTCATGGAGTGATTAATTTTCTATCACGCAACCGCGTCTTACTGGTTCAGTTCAGTTTGTTTTGTTCCTGTTAATTTAGGAGAGGTGCGGATCGCATTCACGCATATGATCTGATAGCCAGATTCGATGGCCACTTTGAATGTCCATGCTGCACAGCGGTGTTACTTCTGGCACAAGTTTCCTAATCTGGGATCCATAATCCAGCGCACTAGCTGAGTAGCTAGCTAGTACTATTATATTGGATTTCGATGTGTAAACTTTGAGGGTAAATTACAAGGAGCATGCAACAATTGCGTACCAGCATTTTCAAGATCCTTTTCTTCCCCTCTAATTCACCCTTGTAATATGATTTCTATCTCATAACCCCCCCTTGTAATATGATTTGCATCTCAAAATCTAAATTCTCTTCAGATGCCCTGTTTCCAATGATTTTCTGTGAATAAATGAATTTTTTTTGTAATCCAATTCTTACCGCTGATTACATGATTTTTAGAGTTCTCCATTTCACTGACCCATGATCATTGTTGTGTGCTAGACGTTGCGAAGCTGAGCACGAACGAGTGGTACTTCTTCAGCTTCCGCGACCGCAAGTACGCGACGGGGCTGCGCACCAACCGCGCCACCAAGTCCGGCTACTGGAAGGCCACCGGCAAGGACCGCGTCATCCACAACCCCAAGGCCGGCCGCGCCGTCGTCGGCATGCGCAAGACCCTCGTCTTCTACCGCGGCCGCGCACCCAACGGCATCAAGACCAGCTGGGTCATGCACGAGTTCCGCATGGAGAATCCCCACACCCCACCCAAGGTGCATACACGTAGAAGATTCATGCATCTCACGAGTAGTAATTGCCTGTTAATTACAATCTAATTGGCCGTTGATTATTACTACCTTTTCCTGGCTAATCATTACCACTACTGAGTTTTTAATAGCAAGTGACATGCATCTTAATTTGTGTATATGCATGCAGGAGGACTGGGTTCTGTGCAGAGTTTTCTACAAGAAGAAAGCCGACGCCTTGGATTACAGCATGGACAACGAGCAAGAGATCGCCATGGCTCACAGCGGCGGTGCTGCGAGCGGCAAGTACTCATCTTCCTCTGATCCGGGCTACTCGCCTCCGTTCCCCGGCCTCGGCAGCACCCATCACTACCACCAGCTGCCGCCGTCTTCCGATCACCACGGTGGTGCCGGCTCTCTCAACGACATTTCTGCCATGGCGCTGCTGCAGCACAACAGCATCTTCGACTTCCACGCCCACCACCAGCCTCTCGACGGCGGCAGCGTCATGGCGGCGGCTGCGGCGTCGAGAGATGGCAGCGGCGGCGGGGCGCTCATGGACCTAGGGCTGGAGGAGCACTACAGCTACAACAGCCTCATGCAGATGTGATATCGATGCTGATCCCTGCAGTGTGTGATGATAATTTAACCGCGTTAATTTGATTGTATTTGTTCGTGATCGATCTTTGTGCAGATACCATTGTGCATGTAATTAATGCACCAGTGTAGTTAATCTACTACTGTATGTAGCTGTAGCGCTGTTGTGTTTGGGCTGATCATTATTAGGCTGTGATTGGGAGAAGTGATGTCGTGCATGTACATATTTGAGTATAGATCGATTTCTATAGCTGGTGAACTGAGAGTTTGAAACCGTTTTCTTGTTAGTAACTGCCTGTGTCATTGTATAAACACCGCTTGCAGAAGAGATATAGTACAAGCAATATACTCCGTATATGGTTAAGTTAGCTTAATTGCATCTGTGGACAGTTTGAGATTATGACTAGTAAAGTCCTTTGTTTAAGGACCTGACGTTGAGATGTCTTAAAAATCTAAGCTAGAGTACATCAAGGCCATAAATAATTTGATATGTTGAAATGTTATTATCTACAAAGAGAAGGAAAAAGTTATAAAGTGGCATTGTGAACAACTTTTAGGGATTCCCCTTTCACACAGTGTTGCGGTCATTAATTTTACACTGTTGCTCACCCTATTAATTGATGTCCTAAAGAATGTTGTATCCTGCGCACGTAACATTCTCTTTTCCCACGCACATGCATGTACCAGTATGTTGCAAGCATGCATGCATGCATGACTAGGTCAAATCCATTAAGAGTGTTGCGGTTGCAGTTAATGCAAGCCTCCTATATAGTTCTATGCATGCAAGAGGGCATTTGAGGAACCTGCCTGAACAGTGATGCTGTTAATCAGTCACTAAGCACTACTAAATCGGAGTGAACAGCAGTAGAAGGAAGTGCCTGTTCATCTTCGCTCTTGAAACATTCCATTGGCCGTGCTTATTAGTGCTTCCATAGCACTACAGCACCGTCCATGGAGAGCACTGCACTGACCATGGACTGACTGCATGCAGCTGGTAGAGACCAAGAGAGGACGGCTTGGTTTGGCTGGTTCACCAAGAAGGGGAAGACCACTAGCTTGCCCTGTCTATGCTTACGCGCATGTGCCTCGCTGCTGCCTGTGTCTGTTCCTCCTTGTGATTGCGCATGGCCATATCACAGTCGCCACTTATCCTAGCTGAAGACACACCTAGGGTCCCAGGCGCCGCCCAGTCCCCCCTGCTTCCCACCGATCTTTGTTCGTTTGCTCTTGGTTCTACTTTTTCCCTTCGGCAGGAGGCCCTACGCGTAGCAAGATCCATGACCAGTCTTTACTTTCTGAAACTATCTGGTCGATCGATGGAGGCTAGCACAATTAGACTTCTGGTCCGTCACCGCCAAGATACCGCTTCGATTTTTTTGGTCCCGCGTGTAGTTGGTCGTGACATTGCTGACTTTTCAGAATCCTTATTATGCGCAGCGCATAAAACTTAAGATGATGATAAATGAATTGTACTAATTAATTAGTACTATTATACATACTCTCTCGATTGTTTTTTTTGACGTTAGTTAGTAACGTTAGTTCAATATAAGGGCAGATACAACGCTACACGTAGGCGGTCTCAAAGGCTGTTTCATACAAGGCCACTTAGAGCATGGTTTATAGTTTCGCCATCAGGCGCAGCATGACCAGCAGTGGTGGCGGGTCCCACAGTTTCTTTATTGCTCTGTGCAGACGTGGGCATGTTTGAGAGGTGGAGCAATGCCCAGAACGCGATTTCGCCGGCAGCAGCGGGCGTCTCATGAGTCGCTCGTCCCTTTCTCTTTCTTGTTTTCTCTCTCATTCCCATTGGCTTTCGCCGGCTGAACACAGCTTATAATACTTGCTCTTAGGATTTTTGATGAGGTGGAAGAGAGAGAGGGAGGAAAAAGAAATAGCCGGTTGTTTTGCGAGGCAACCACCTCAAATGCTAAAATTTAGGAGTATGAGACGGCTTACACACCATTGTACGAGTTGTGGTTGTCATGCAACTCATAAACAATTTTTTTTCTCATCTATAAATTAAGGAGAAATGCAATTACTACGAGACAACTAAAACAATCATTCATTGTATGTGTGATCTCACAAATCGTCTTATGATTACGTGTCATGGATGAGACCACCTATGAGACAACAGCATTGTACCTGCCTTAAGTGCTCCTTCCTTGTTGACATTGATTAGTGCACATTTTGCACCAACCAACCAGAAAAAAATAAAACCAGCTAGGGAGTAATAATTTACCTTGCATGCATAATAAGCTTATCCATGTTCGCAAGTTAATGACTCTCCAAGGCACGAAGGAGCACATGCTTAATTATCACCACTGGATCCTTGTAACCTGACCACAAGATTCTAACTAGAAGAGTGCAACATGGTCATAGCAGGGCCATTGTTGCTTGCCATTTCTGATCATGCGTTTCCCCTCTCTTTCTCGTTGAACGATCAAACACCTTTTGTTTCGCAACTATTTCAACTTTCAATCCTGCTACAGCACCACACTACAGTTTATGCACATGTTACACTCACTGAATATTTCTTTTGCTTCATGAACTAGACATTCAATCTCTTCGGAATCTTCAGACATATCATGCAGCTTTACGTTTGTTCACTATCAGGTACTAGTCCTGATGTTGACTCCACGATTCCAAACTCACTTATTACTTAATAAGACACTGATCATTGATCTCTGATATTTGACAGGCACGTTATTTGTGATACTCTGTGTGCTCATGCCCATCAGGGCAACTGTAATTTGCTTCATGCGTGACGGAGGATGCAGGGTACATTTCTTCCTTGTGTTGTTATCTAAACTCTGTTATGAAGGTTGCGATGGATGGAAGATGGTTTGACTAAGCATAGTGCAATATGAAGTTTGGGTACTTCTACCTGTTTGATTGCTTTTATGACCAGAATCGTTATGTACCTGCTTCTTTGATTAATTTTTAGCTTATGAACCCTTGTATACATTGTTGTTATTACATGGGCTGCTGTTTATATAAATCCCCTATAGTTGAATGTGGCCTCTACAGACACAACTTCTACATATTCACCCGAACTAAAATCCGGCCGTTGTGACGTTACGTCCGATTTTTTTTCTTGCCGTTAGGATATGGAGTGAGTAATAAAGACATAAAACACTCGGAGCTGATGATACTTCAGTTTCTTTTTTAAAAGCCAAGTGTGTCTTTTTAATACTAGTTCCAAGATAATTTGGTTAACCGAGGGGGTTGTCTGGAAGCAACCGATTGACTTGGATCTGATTGGATTGTGAGCTTGTGATGAAACTTCCAACATTATTCCCTTGACTGGTGTCATCCTACTTAGAAAAACACCGACAGGAATGTTAGCTGACGCTGTCATTCATGCATGTGTTTGCGTGCATTGCTTATACGCCTGGCACCGTGACCTTTACCTACCATTTTGTATGTGGCTATGTGCACGTTGTCCATGGAACTATGGATGCATCTTGTTATACATACACCGCTATTATAGATGCGTGTGGTTCGATAAACTCCATCAAGTAGAACGAATTTGGAAGACGTGATCCGTGCGCGCGCTCATGGGTTCATGCATGAGTACTAATAAGCACAATAATTAGTTAATGTTGAAGGGTTTATATATGATTGTCGCGCCTAATTACCTCTATGTTATTCGGCACTCACTTTCTAATGAGTTCAGCCCTACGGAGTATGCTACCTGGCGTTCCTCTAGATCTCTCTATCTTTTTTTCGAGCGATAGATCTCTCTATCTCGACCTCCACTTCTAAACTAGCTAGCTTATGGAATTCTATTTTGAGTATCATAAAGGTGGCATTACCAAGGGTGGACTTAGGTACAGTACTCGAATTGGACAGCGCATATAGTATGCCAGTCGTTCCCGTACGTTATGCGTATCAGCGTTTGCTTGTTCCTGTTCCCAGGCATGAACAGCCATCTGGCCTATCACATTAAGTGACACGTGTTGTCAAAAAAAAGAAGACACATGTCGTAGTAACGTAT
This sequence comes from Eragrostis tef, assembly GCA_000970635.1. Lineage (NCBI taxonomy): Eukaryota > Viridiplantae > Streptophyta > Magnoliopsida > Poales > Poaceae > Eragrostis > Eragrostis tef. Next base: position 104,901 of record LAPY01000936.1, on the reverse strand, counting down.
GCATCAAGCATCGGTGGATGGTGCCAGCCTCTACACTAAAGATTTGTACCAGCTCTTTTCTCGCGAAGCAGTTTAAAATCTCGATGACCGCAGATTTTACTGCCCAATGAAAATGAATGCAAAGTGACGAGAGGTGCCGCTGAGGAGAGGACTAGTACCTGACTGCAACGTTCAATTCCATGCAAAAGAACAGCAGCCCGTGTTCCGCATTTTGGTACGCGGGTTTGGCCTGGTTCGATTGCTTCGACGATCTACCGCCGCCCGCGGTGGTCGCGAGTTACCGTTCTTTGACCGGAGACTCGCGTGTCGGCTGAGTTACAAAAGCACGTCGTCTTTTTCCGCCTTTGGCTGCATGCGACTGATGGCTGCTTTTGCGCGGCGGCGTCTGTCTGTGTGGCGGTCCAGGCGGCAACGTCGGCGCAAGGCAACACTCCAAGTGTGTCTTTTTAATACTAGTTCCAAGATAATTTGGTTAACCGAGGGGGTTGTCTGGAAGCAACCGATTGACTTGGATCTGATTGGATTGTGAGCTTGTGATGAAACTTCCAACATTATTCCCTTGACTGGTGTCATCCTACTTAGAAAAACACCGACAGGAATGTTAGCTGACGCTGTCATTCATGCATGTGTTTGCGTGCATTGCTTATACGCCTGGCACCGTGACCTTTACCTACCATTTTGTATGTGGCTATGTGCACGTTGTCCATGGAACTATGGATGCATCTTGTTATACATACACCGCTATTATAGATGCGTGTGGTTCGATAAACTCCATCAAGTAGAACGAATTTGGAAGACGTGATCCGTGCGCGCGCTCATGGGTTCATGCATGAGTACTAATAAGCACAATAATTAGTTAATGTTGAAGGGTTTATATATGATTGTCGCGCCTAATTACCTCTATGTTATTCGGCACTCACTTTCTAATGAGTTCAGCCCTACGGAGTATGCTACCTGGCGTTCCTCTAGATCTCTCTATCTTTTTTTCGAGCGATAGATCTCTCTATCTCGACCTCCACTTCTAAACTAGCTAGCTTATGGAATTCTATTTTGAGTATCATAAAGGTGGCATTACCAAGGGTGGACTTAGGTACAGTACTCGAATTGGACAGCGCATATAGTATGCCAGTCGTTCCCGTACGTTATGCGTATCAGCGTTTGCTTGTTCCTGTTCCCAGGCATGAACAGCCATCTGGCCTATCACATTAAGTGACACGTGTTGTCAAAAAAAAGAAGACACATGTCGTAGTAACGTATGCATCAAGCATCGGTGGATGGTGCCAGCCTCTACACTAAAGATTTGTACCAGCTCTTTTCTCGCGAAGCAGTTTAAAATCTCGATGACCGCAGATTTTACTGCCCAATGAAAATGAATGCAAAGTGACGAGAGGTGCCGCTGAGGAGAGGACTAGTACCTGACTGCAACGTTCAATTCCATGCAAAAGAACAGCAGCCCGTGTTCCGCATTTTGGTACGCGGGTTTGGCCTGGTTCGATTGCTTCGACGATCTACCGCCGCCCGCGGTGGTCGCGAGTTACCGTTCTTTGACCGGAGACTCGCGTGTCGGCTGAGTTACAAAAGCACGTCGTCTTTTTCCGCCTTTGGCTGCATGCGACTGATGGCTGCTTTTGCGCGGCGGCGTCTGTCTGTGTGGCGGTCCAGGCGGCAACGTCGGCGCAAGGCAACACTTCTCTCTCTCTCTCTCTCTCTCTCTCTCTCTCTCTCTTGGAGAACAGACTTCCTGGTCCTGCAGTTTGCTTTCTTGGCTTGAACACTGCACGAGCTAAGATGCCAGTTTCACCAGAACCCATTTTTGCTGGAGAAACATGGACAGGTTTTGTTGCAGGCAGATACGCCAACGCCATGCTGCCAAAAAAGTGTTTTGGTCCGAGTCCGACCCAGAGTATCGATGAGTCTGCAAGGAATGTGGTTCGACCCAACAAGTGGAACGCAACATTCCAGAACCTGGCCCATAATTTATCTTGAGCCCATGCAACGGAGTCCGAGGAGGCTTCGACGACCATTTCGACCCAACTACGATAACATCCAGCCCGGTTTCCCAGCCCAACGCCGCAAGCCCAGTATATGTTTCTCAAAACGCGTGGAGCCATGCAGGCGGCCCACTTGCATGTCCGTCGTCACACGCAACACGTCTCCGCTAATCAACGAAAGCAAGGTCCAGGCCACACGTCCGCTAATCCTCATCCTGATTGCGCGCTGCACCTGCGTGCGAAACTTTTATCGTGCAACGCAAGGAACGTCACGACGCCGGGCACGAGGCATCGCGATAACGACGACATGGGCCCCATGCCATCTCCGCCGACTCGGTCGCGTGCTCGAATCGCCTGCCCCTCATCGGCCGTCGGATCAGAGCCCAACCGCGTTGCCGCCGCATCGAACGGTTTCTAATGCATTGCCTCACCCGCTGATTAGGCGGCAAAACAAATCGTCGGCTCGAATAACAGCCGCGTAATGTGCAGGGGTCCCCCCTGGACCGGTATGATGATGCCGGTATCTTCCTCTTTAAGTTTGCTTTTTCTAGACACCGCAAAAAAGTTTGCTTTTTCTAGCAAATGTTATTTCTTTTCCTTGCAAAATAAATTGGTGTTTATTGAGAACACATAAATCATTATCTCAAATTGCTACTGGCGCCCCTTTGGCACAATATATTCGGTGTCAACTTCTTCTCACGTAGCCCTGGCAACGCTGTAATCAATTTTCCTGACTTCTCACGGCTCATACAAGCCGTTTGTACAATGCATCTCCCAGAGCCACAATGCACCGTGACAACTGGTCCATTGACCACGCTCACATGCAACCTGCTACTTTTTTCTCCTCAACGTCATGGTGCTTTGAAGAGAGTAGTCAAGAAAGATGAGGTAGGGTTGTTTCTTTTCTTCTCATCAACCATCCAACTCCTATATTTGTTTTTTTTTTAGAAAAAGAACTTGTCTAATATTCCGACTTTGGTCCCAACTGCCAATTCCACCAAATCAATTTGGTGTCTTCTACTTCTTTATCACACTATATTAACTACTATTTATTGTGCTTATTAGTGATAGTACCAGCACTAGATCTAACTAAAATACTGCAAGCAAGGACAAAGGTGCCCATGGTTTGAGGCAAAAGGAAACACAGTATGGGCAGCCTGGCCCTTGCATAATTTCAAAACATCCCCTTTGCTTTTCATCTTTTACAATTGCAGCTCATGTACCATGTAGAATACCAGTTACCACCACCCATAGGATTCCTGGTGAAGACCAAACCAAACCACTCCTATTTAGTTTCCTGCCAGCCCCTTGTATTTGTTGGTCTTTCAAGTATTTATCTCTTCTTGTTGGGTGCCTCTCTGGTGGATTGGATCTGCATATCTATCTTAGCATCTGTTCACAAGAATAATAATAAGTCGTGCATGTGTTGTTGCTGCCCTGACCTGGCTTGAGGAGGAAGAAGTAGGTGTTGTTGATTAGGATTTGGCTGGGATTGAGGGGCTCAGCCTCGCTCAGGGCGGCAGCAATAGCAGGAGCAAACAGATTCCTGCAAAAGATATTTAGAACTGATTCATAATATTACAAACTTTTTGTTGCCACTGCTGCTGCAAGTTGTTGGATCTTTGTGGCCAAAATTAACGATGGCCTCACGAGCTGGGATGAGGATGACGTTGATGATGATGATTCTTACTTGAACGATTGAACGGTAGGCACCTCACCTCTCCTGACGGATCTGTGCAAAAGAGCTGGTAAATCCCCTCTTCTTGCTCCTCCCTATCTCCTTTGGTTGGGGATCCTCTGGGTCTTTGTTCTTCCCGTTCCTTTTTTTTTTTTCTATTGTTGTATCATCTGTGTAGGCACACATGGTATTTAAGTTCTCTTGGTCAGATGGAACTTTCTGTAGTTGATATGAAATCAGAGCGAAATATACGTGTCATGGGTTTTCTCTCGTAGATCTTTGTGGCGTAGTGCTATAGATGGGCATAGGAATTTCCTGCAACTCGATTGGGTGTGGGAATCATCTGTTCATCGCTGGGATTTTTTTTTTCCTTCGTGGTATTACTATAGACGGATTTAGGGGAAGGGAAGCACCCAGGAAGAAGCCAACCACCCAACCCTACCACTTTACCTCTTCCAATCGCCCTGCAGCACCCGTCGGAAAGATCTGATGAATCCCCATTGCTTTGACCCAGGCCTGTACGTTTCCTATGCCTTTTTTAGACAAAGTTTGCTATATATATCTCTCTCTCTGTTTCGATTGATTTTTTTTTTCAATGTTTTAGGTGATTGATGTGTCTGTTTTATGGTGGTTCTGTGATGCCCAGTTGATTGTTCTTGCCTTGAACGATTTTGGGTATGGTTTCGACTTCCGATGCTGTTTGGATAAGATCCATGTGTTTTAATTTCTGCTTTGATTCATGGGTTTGAGATCTGATAGAATGATTCAAGTGAAGGATTTAGATGTGCGTGTTGTTTTCGAAAATAAGCGCAGGATACTGTCTTCGGCACAGCTTTCCCCATTTTCGATCTGCCACATGTACTGTTTGATATGCCATTTGCGACGCGTCCAGCGATGTTCATCATGTCAACCAATGCCCGGTAGTATCCTCTATTTCTTGTTCGTTTCTGTCGTCGTCCTCTGCAGAGAGAGAGAGAGAGAGGTCCCATGGTTCCCTGGACTCGCGTTAGCTGATGCCTTCGAGAGAAAGAACTCGCTGCTATTCGCCTCCTGAAATGTGAGACGAGCATTGCAATTGCCTCGAGAGAAAGAACTCGCTGCTATTCGCCTCCTGAAATGTGAGACGAGCATTGCAATTGCCTCGAGAGAAAGAACTCGCTGCTATTCGCCTCCTGAAATGTGAGACGAGCATTGCAATTGCCTCGAGAGAAAGAACTCGCTGCTATTCGCCTCCTGAAATGTGAGACGAGCATTGCAATTGCCTCGAGAGAAAGAACTCGCTGCTATTCGCCTCCTGAAATGTGAGACGAGCATTGCAAGAGAATCCTAGCGTCATGCCGTGAAGGGAGAGAAGAGAGCAGCGGCGCTCTTGCTCGGCTCTGGACGGAACGACGGATGAGAGCCGTGAGGCAGTGGGGGATGACCTCTACGCCTCTACCGACGCAAGGTAACCAATGAACCATCCCCACGTGTCTCTCTCCTTTATTGGGCCATTTCCTGCCTAGTGGGTTTTCTGGGCCGGTTGACTGCCTTATGTGGGCCTGTCTGTCGTCTTTGTTTCCCCTCCCTTGACCAGTCAGTCTGCTTTCTCTTTTTTTCTTTTCTGAAAAACAAATATTGGTCGGCTCCGGCGCTCCGCCGCCGCTGCGGCACTGCCTCGTTCTCTCTCGTTTGGTCCGTCGTTCCCTTTGCCTCCCCGTCTCCCGCTCCCCACTCGTGGAAGCAATGGAGCGGGACACACTCCCTTGCTCGCGGGGCGAATGGACGCCGCCGGGCACTCGTCGTCCCAGAGACCCAGCCTCCGCCCTCGGCCGGCGGCGGTTCCGTCCCTTGCTCATAGGCCTCTCATCCGGAAAATGCACCAACGATGTAGAACACATCGATAGTTCCGCGCGCGGTTGCTGCTCGCCAGCGTCGGCCAGGTTCAGTTCTCGCTTGGCCGTGTATTTTGTTGTGATTACAATAACAAAGAGAGGAGAGGGAGACCATTACCGGAAAACGTGTTGTGTTTTTGTGATATAGTGTACAGAGAAATGGTCGTGTACATGCGGTATATAGAAAGTTAATAGTCTCAGTCTGTTCGTATTAGCATGGTTAATTTTGATTGTTCTGGTTTTCATTCTATTCTCAGTGGCTTGTCCTGTTATTACAATCGACCTTTGTCTTTCTTATATCTAGACACCACCGTTCGTAGCCCGCAGCAGTTATACTGGTTTACGTATGAAAACAACGAGTGCATCCTTTGAATGTTTTTCTTTGAAACAATACAAGTGTAATATCTGGTTGCCTTAGTTGGTTCATATTAGGCTATCAACATTGTCAGCTCTACCTTTTGTGATCCATGTTAGAGCCAATATGTCTTGGTGTCCTCATCAAAGTGTCTTCCTTTGATGCAGTAATGATGGGAACTGAGTGCATTATGACAACACTCAGTGAGGATCCTGATCTCTCATTCCCACCTGGATTTGGACCTTTTGCTTCCCTTTCGTTGCGGGGCATCCAACATGATGTCAAACCAGTTGAAAATCATTCTAGTTCTGTTCAAGTAGTACAGAACATTGATAAAGATGTTGAGATTTTGGAAACAAGTTCAGCAAATTGTCGGAATGGTACACCCTGCAGTACTTCTGGGAGCAATACATGCAGAAAATCACTTCGTAACAGACCTCCAATAGACTATAGCCTGTTCGAACTTATGTGGGACGATGATTCTGATGTTGAAGTGGCAGAAAAGGTTGCACCTGCACTTGCCTGTACTCCAATCCTTATGTCTTCTGCAATACCTGAGCCGTATCATGATTTTAACGTCGTGCACGATATTGCCCTTGTTTTTTAACAGGGAGCAACTTCAGTAAGACGTCGACAACAATTACCAAAAGGTGTACTTCGGGGATGTGCAGAATGTGCTGATTGTCAAAAGGTTTGAGTGATTCTGTTGAATTTATGTGTTACTTTCATGAAGATGCTTTTATTTTTTGTTGTCTTATGCACACCACCTTATGCAGGTTGTTGCAAGATGGAATCCATCTGGTGCACGCAGGCCTGTTCTTGATGAGGCCCCTGTTTTCTATCCGTCCGAGGAGGTATCTTGTTAACTTCTGTGTTAGAATGCATAATACTGTGGCTGTGCACAATACTAATTCATTTTTCCATCACTAATGTCATGGTATTGTCTTGTGGATCAGGAATTCAAGGACACCTTAAAATACATCGAGAGTATACGACCTACAGCAGAACCATATGGAATTTGTCGTATTGTTCCTCCACCGTCATGGAAGCCTCCATGCCTTCTTAAAGAGAAGAACGTTTGGGAATGCTCAAAATTCTCAACCCGGGTACAAAAGGTTGACAAGCTCCAAAACCGTAAGTCATCCAAAAAGAGCAGAAGAGGTGGAACAATGAAGAAGCGGAGAAAGCTTTCAGAGCCGGAAGGAAACTGCAACATTAATCACAATCAAGCTGTGATGCAGCAAAACCAAGAAAGATTTGGATTTGAACCAGGACCAGAGTTCACACTACAGACATTTAAGAAGTATGCAGATGGCTTCAGCGATCAGTATTTTAGAAAAGACACATGTGAGCACTCATCGCCTTCAGTTGAAGATATTGAAGGCGAGTATTGGCGCATAGTTGAAAGGCCCACTGAAGAGATAGAGGTACTGGACGCCTATTAGCAGAGAATATCTATATTTGCAATTCATAGCTCAGTTTGAGCTTTAGAAATGAAACTGTTGTCAATCCTGAGTTTTAAAAATCTTTAGATCATGGCCCAGTTTGTAGTTTAATTTTTTGTTGAAGCGTTGTTATGCTACATACTCACTGCACTTGGTTATGAGGTCTTTCTTCGGTTCAACTATAGCATTGAGTTCTTATACCTTTAGTTTCTGTTTTCAAAATATACTCACACCATCATATAAACTAACAGAAAATATGTCCTCATATAGGTAATCTATGGTGCCGATTTGGAGATGGGAACTTTTGGCGGTGGTTTTCCAAAGTCCTCTTCCGAAGCAAAATCTGATGTGGGGCAAAAGTACGCACAATCTGGTTGGAATTTAAACAATTTGCCAAGACTACAAGGCTCGGTTCTTTCTTTTGAGGGTGGTGACATCTCTGGTGTTTTGGTGCCTTGGGTGTATGTTGGCATGTGTTTTTCGTCGTTCTGTTGGGTAAGATACTTATTAAGCATGAAGTACTTGGCTTCTGTGATCGGTGTCATATTATCATATCCTATGATATTTTACACTGCAGTTTATTGTGTATTCTGACAGCATGTTGAAGACCATCATTTGTACTCACTGAACTACATGCACTGGGGTGCTCCAAAGATGTGGTATGGAGTTCCAGGAAAGGATGCTGTGAACTTGGAGGCTGCAATGAGGAAACATCTACCTGACTTGTTTGAGGAGCAACCTGATTTGCTTCACAACCTGGTAAAGTGTTCCTCTCTTCATTGGTAATTATGTTTTGAAGCAAATTGATTGGTAATTCTCAACTAGTGCCTCAGGTATGGACACATCATTAGTTATAGTTATGGACAATTTCATAGCATAGACTAGTGGGGCCTAATTTCTTTTATTGTATCTTCACATTCCTACGTGCATTTTTATTATATACTATCACCACAATATAAACTAAAACAAGTATATGGTGTTATGCGATGCTACAGATAAGCCTCTTCTCTTTGATCAACTGAACCATTTAATTGAAGTTCTGCTGCTTACCATATATCTTGTAATGTATTGTTTCTAAATTACATAAAAAATTCACATGTATGGTACACAATAACAATTAAGTGTACTTGTAAAGGGTAAAGATATATTGTCTTAAAATAACATCACCAATGAATATGGATGATGGAAAATTGAGCTTAAGGATGTGACAATGACTTTGTGGGGTTTTGTGTTTTGTGATGCTCGCTTAAGTTGCCTTCCTTTTAGTACATATGACATGTATATGGGTGCATTTATATGATGGCAACCCCTTTCTGCAGGTTACTCAATTTTCACCATCAGTGCTTAAGTCTGAAGGAGTACCAGTATACCGTTGTGTTCAGCATGAGGGAGAGTTTGTCCTGACGTTCCCACGGTCATACCATGCTGGTTTCAATTGTGGCTTCAATTGTGCAGAAGCTGTTAATGTGGCTCCGATTGATTGGTTACCAATTGGACAGGATGCTGTTGAACTTTATCGTGAACAAGCTCGGAAAATAACTATTTCTCACGATAAGCTCTTGCTTGGAGCTGCAAGAGAAGCAACGAGAGCTCAGTGGGACATACTATTCCTCAGGAGGAATACTGCTGATAACTTGAGGTGGAAAAACATATGTGGACCTGACAGCACCATATGCAAATCACTTAAGGTAAATAACCTGTAAGATATTTATATGTATTGTTCTTCTTTAAACCTTGGTGAAATCTGACACTATTGATATATTCATGCTTAGGCACGCATTGAGATGGAGTTGAAGCAAAGGCAGAATATATGCACTCGTCTTTCTCCAGAGCAAATAAAATCAAGAAATATTTCACCTTTGAAGGAGCCATGCTTGAAGAACGAGGTATTATATTCCCAGAATGACAGTATCATCCAATCTCCAACAAGTCCCTTCAATGCTTCAGGTGGATCAACATTGGTTGATCATGGAACCAACACGAAGCCTACTTTAGCAAGCTCAAACAGTTCTTACAGGTTGATGACATCTAACTGTAATGCAGCTTCATGTCACTCGTACAAGGATGAAGTACTCATAACACCAGAGATTAATGCCTCAGTTATGACTGGGAAAGATAATAGCACACCCTGTACAGTTCAACAGTTTGGGAAAACTTTTCCAAGAGCACAAAATACTTCTCAAGAAGCACCAGTTAGCATCTTTACTTCAAAGCCATTTGTAGATCCTTCACTTTTGAAAACTACATATAGGGGTTTGAGTTCAGGTGGTGGTCATCTTGGGCATCAAAATTCGGGTAATCAGCAACCAAATGGTGGACGGCTTCAAACAAATTTTGAATCTACATCTGGTGCGGAAGATAGAGCTAGGGGGCATTCAGCTTTATTGAAGGGTCCTCGCATAGCCAATGTTGTACATCGATTCAAGTGCTCTGTTGAACCTTTGGAAATTGGTTACGTGCTTTCTGGGATGTTGTGGTGCTCAAGCCAAGCAATTTTTCCTAAAGGTTTGTTTTCCTGTGGAACCTCAGCATCTTTCACCTCTTGTCAATGTGGAAGCATCTTTGTTATCATTAACTATTTTTTTGTAATCATGCTCGAGTATCCTTCTGCAGTTTATCTGAATTTGCTATATTTAGCAAGATTTATCTTCGTAAATGCAGGGTTTAGGAGCAGAGTGAAATACTTCAGCATAGTGGATCCATTGCAAATGGCGTACTATGTATCCGAAATATTGGATGCTGGACTGCATGGGCCTCTATTTATGGTAACTTTAAGGAGTTTTCTGAATATTGTGTCATCTATACACCAGTTCTGCTGTATCTTGATATTTTGTTGCTTTATACATTTACAGGTGACTCTAGAAAACTGCCCAGGTGAAGTTTTTATTAATGTCTCTCCTACCAAGTGTTGGAACATGGTCCGCGAGAGGCTGAATATGGAAATACGGAGGCAACTTAGTATGGGAAGAGCTAACCTTCCTACAACGCAACCTCCAGGATCAGTTGATGGTCTTGAAATGTTTGGGTTGTTATCACCAGCAATAGTTCAGGTAAGGCAGTAAATGCATGGCATTCACTTGACTAATTCTAAAACACATGATGGCAATAGGATCTTTGACGATTCTACATTCTCAGTTCCTATTTAGGGTTGCCTAATCGCATGATAAGTGACACTAGTTTGCCTTGTAGGCTATTCAGGGTTTGCCTAATTGCATGATTATTGACACTAGTTGGCCTTGTAGGCATTCTTCGCATGCTTTTGCAGCTTGACCTACCTTCTGTCAACTGAAACCTCATTTTAAATCTTTGCAGGCAATTGAAGCACGGGATAGGGATCACATCTGCACAGAGTACTGGAGATCCAGACCCCATGGCATAGTTGATGATCGAGACTATTGCCGTATGCCAACTCAGGGTCCACCGCACATTGCGCTGAGAGGCCTCTTCCAGTGGGCTAACTGCGATGAACTGCAAGCCTTGCGGAGTCTCCTGACAAATACTAGCAGTCTGGATGATAGCACCAGGCACCAGGCTTTCCAACTCCTTGACGAGGAGATTGCAAAGCGCTGGTGCTGACAAGCTTAGATACAGGCTGTTGTTCCTCTAATCTCTTGATGGCATGAATTGTTTTTGACGGATCGAGCACTTTTAACTAAGGCTTGCTTCTTCCGTTGCCCTCGTGTCCATTTTTTGCATTCTTGGGTCCGTACTCCATGATGTCTGCCACCAGGCTCTTATGCTCCGGATGGCAAGACGGTTCATGACTGACTTACTAACCAGTGTTAATACAGTTCAAAATGTTAAAGACAAAATGTCTCAAATTTCTGTCTCAACTCTTGTAGCGTTCTTCTTTTATCATTATTATGTTGTTAAGATTTTTTTTTGAGGGCATTATGTTGTTAAGATTTTAGTTGTGGCAATCTGGAAAACGCGGTGCTTAGTGTGGCAAGTAAAAAAATTCCTTTCGCAGGTTTGGCAAGTCACAAATTTTCCTTCTTTTTTTATTCTTGTTGAGTAGTAGGACATGTTGGTTGCTTGTTTTTTTTTTTGTAATAAGATGTTTCTACAAGATCCGAGTTTTTATTGGTTGTACATCAGAAATGTGCCATCTCAGTTAATGTGAGCAGCGCCTTATGCAGCCTGTGCACAGGCCTTTTATGCATCCTGTGCTGTGGTACTAAACTGCTGTTAGCCTCCAATGTTCAAATGTGCCAACCTTTCACTCTGGCTTGACTCGATGTTGCTACATCTACACGTAGTATACAAATGTAACATGATGCAACATGGAAAATCTTGTTTGGAACTTTTGTGGTTCATCGGAACACAAAGTTCTTTTTATACCAAGTTACAATTAGTTGAGCAGTTCATTGGCTCTTCCCACAGTACTTCCGTCCTTCGAGATGATGGGGTACGAGCAGTATTCCCTCCATTTTCCCCCTATTTGTTGCGAGACCATATTAGAGACATGTCTTCTCCCTCCACTTGGTGGCTGCTGCTGCAGGCACGGCAGCTGAGTTTGTGACATACTCACCAAGTTAGAATCTGAGTTAGATGCGCCTGCGTGCGTGCATGTCTCTGTCTGTTTTGGCTCTCCTTGGTTTCAGACTCATCAAATCTAGGCTCAGTACAAGGACCAGGAGAGCAACAACATTAACCAATATAATTATAGATGGATGGTGGGAATGCCAGATTTACTGGTAGGTCAAGCGGTATGCCGCCCCAGTTGCAGGCATCTCCGGCTGTCGTTCCTAAGATTGCATTGTCCAAATTAAGGTGCACGTAGTCAAGGGTTAACTGCACTACCTTAAAAATTATTCACCAGTGTTAGAAACAAGAATAATCATATGTACGTCGATCTGAAATTAATACAAATTAAACTAGTGCAGTACTTTATTTTCTTCGATATATGTTTGTGCATAACCTTGGGAGTAAAGTCTTACTATATTGGTTGATGGAATGAATGTTTCTCAAATGTAAAATGTGTTGTTCACAGGAGAATAGCCCATGCATGTAATTAAACTATTTGCGTAGATTTTTATGTATGTTCCAAGGTAATGGATTTATTTCTACTAAATTTGCATCATTGGTTTGTGCGCAACAATCGGCATGAACAAATATTGTGAATCAGAGGAGTATGTTTAATTGTTATAATAATTTAAAAAATATCTTTTTTGCAATGTAAATACATCAAATGATAAACTAACAAGAAATTCATATAGCTAGCGCGCAGTTTGACTATGTCAATCAAAATAGTCTACAAGGCAAACATTCTTTTGATAAATATATGATGCATGCAAAGTAAGGAGGATCTCTTGAACACGCATATAGTCTGTTATATTTTGGCTTTTTGTTAGAATATATTACTATATTATTTTAATAAAAAAGGATTTTTATCCATGAAAAATAATTGTCAAAAGTATAGGATAACTTGAAATTTGATATCTTATTTTGCTGCCCAAAATAAACGTGGTGCGGATACCTATGGATTCTCATTTCATGCAAGATGGATGAAACGGTGAAATGATTTTATATTGACATAAGTACTAGTACATCTACTTTTAGTACGGAAACGAACTTAATCAACACTGGGATATATAGTCAATACTAACAGTGAGTACCATATAGTATACTCAAGCAAAATGTGAAGAGACGCGCAAAATGACTACTCATTAGTTGAGATTATCGCATCAATTATCCGAAGATGTATCACATATATATGGCATCGATTGTTGCAATGATCCTAGAAAAAATTAGTGTTAGTTATCAGTATTCTCGGAATGAAAATATCACAAAAAGCTTAATAAGTTAATTTTGTTTTCACGAACCTTAGTTATTATTCTATTACATGGCTATTCATGTATTATTTTTTGGGGGTTATACTGTGGGAAGTGAGAGGCTAAACCCTTAGTTATTATTTTATTACATGGCCATTCGGTGGGGGTTATACCGTGGGAAGTGAGAGGCTGCAGGACACATATAGGAAGAGGGACATGATTGATGCTGTCAGATCCTTCTCCGTATCAAAACCTTTTCTTAACTATGCATTTGAAGGAGAGACAAAAATCTAAGAAAAGATACATCAACTGTTTGAACAGGAATTTGATTGTCCTCCTGACAGCAGGCAATACGATATCATAATATACATGCGGAGAGCAGATGATGTGAAAGATGAATGCGGCACTGAACTGACACAGATATATACAAATAGTTTTCAGGCAAAAAGAATGTAATAATAAACCTGGACACGTTAACAAAGATAGTAAAATGCTTTGAACCACAAGGAACATATGCTGTTTTTCCTCCGACTTGGAGTGCTGCGATAGTAACCTGGATAAGAATGTGGCCACAAGACTGTTTTCTCTCTACATCTATGAGACACACTCTCACCAGAGAAAGAGACAAGTGAAAGCAAATCGAGCCGGATCCAGTAATTCTAGAACGAATATGGAAATACATGCATCCAGAAGCAACAAAGCATGGGCTAGAGCAGGTGTCTCTTCTGGGCTTCTGGAGCCTATAATCACCGTGGTTATTGTAATTTTTCAAGGCTAACTTAGCAGTCATCATACTACATTTTTAGAAAAGATAATGGAGTCATCAAACTATATGTTCTATATATAAGGTTCAAAGTACAACGTGCGTGATACTTTTGATGTTATTTTTCTCAAGAAACAATGAATCATTTGAAAGAACGGACAAACAATTAACCATGCCAACCACAAAAGGATGCTAACCATGAAAATGCGAACTCAGCTGAATTGAAATCAATATATTGAAGTTTGTTATTACATGATACGGATTGTCCTCGAAATGGCACATATGGTTAGGTTTTGTTCGAGAGATACAACAAGACAAGTAGAGGGAAAATTATTCATTGTCCCTGGCTTTGGGCGCCATTTCGAATCACCTATTCTCTCCTCACTCATTGCCCTTCTATTTTGGAAAAGGTAGCTATATTGATCAAGGAGCAGTAAGGATAATTAAACATTTCTGTTCTACCAAAATATGAAGGATGAATACCTAGCGATCTATTAGAGAAGATTCTGACTTCTGCCAAATGACTTGTTGCTTGGGAAGCTAGCTAGTACAAGAATAAAATTCTGTTTTTCCAAAGATGCTAGTACTAGCTATACCTCTACAGCTTCTGCTGCTTTAAAATTTGTCGGAGAAAATGCACAACAACTGCTTCGATTCACAAACTATTCTTTGTGACCGTCTTGAGGATCAAAACAAAACAAGAAAACACATATATAGGCAACTCTAATTAATTGAAGAGTAGCTGATCAATAAGACAGCTGCAATGATTGAACTAGTACTCATGAAATAGTTGAAGTGAAATGAGAAATAAAAAATGACAAATGTTTTGCAAAATGCAAGAAGCCAACAAGAAGAACAATGGTCTAGTAGCTAGCTAGCCCGGCTCCTTTTTTTTCTTTTGATTTGACTCAACAATGGGGTAGCCTTCGTGGTTGTCCCATCATAAGCACCGGCATCCCAACTCGTGCAGGAAGCTGGCTCAGGCGCCGGATCATCATTGAAATGTGTGGAGGGCAATGGATCACCTAGCATCGAAAGGGAAAAACTCACGGCATGATGAACTGCGGCGACGCCGAGGTGTCTGCCCCTCCGCCGCCGCCGCCG